>KI915042.1:12845960-12952257 GCA_000473445.2 Anopheles farauti
TAGTCACCACAGAGATGTCGTCAGCATACGCATTGACCAGGTCATCCGGGTCGCAACATATGCCTTCTAACCTTGTGACAAAATAGTAACGGTAGTTTTAAAAATTTACAAAAATATGAGATTATGTATTTTATTACAAGCTTCATCTTTGTTGAACATTGTTTTTAGCTATCTCTTCAACTTTTCGTTTTATTCGCATGAAACGGGTGGTCGTATAGTTGTGTTACGCACTGTACAAGCCAGATGCACCGGCGTCGTGAACTAGAAGGTTCGAACACTTAAGCCTTCACTTTCGGGTTGGCAAAGTTAGAGAAAGATTTAAGCTTTTTTGTTAATTTTAAATGATATAGTACAAACTTTTATCTTCATTTTTACTGTAAAATAACTCGTCTGAACACTAATTTGATTCCTACAAGATTATACTTGAATGTAAACTACCGTTTACAAATGCTTTAATTTTATTGCTCAAGCATTTTAATTTATTAAGAATATTCTTTATTCTAAAAAAAATTCATTAAATTAAAAATAAAGAATATTTTAAAATATTTTGTTTTATTAAAATTATTCTTCTAATCACAGAATAAAAAAAACAAATCAAATTATGTGAAATGGAATGAAAAATCCAAAATGTAAAATGGAATGGCAAAGTGGAAAATGAATCCAACAAGGATTTCCAAAAGATATGATTGAAATTGTCAAGAAATTTTGCAATGATTTGAATAAAATGACGGAAAATTCCAGCAACAATGTAAAAAAACTAAAAACTACAAAAATTTAAACAAATATCATAAAAAATGAAAATGAAACCTGTTCATTACAATGTTCTACGATAAAACTATAGATCAAAATTATTATGTACATTTTGTTTTAACACAAAGCATTACAACAATATTGATTTTTTTTCTATACTCCAGTTTCATAAAAAAAGAATTAATTTGTAAAAACTTTTTTTTGTTCTTGAATAAAAATAAACACAATTGATTGTTCATTATTTTATCTACCGAATAATTATAGCAGAAAAATGAATCAAAAATCATGGAACAGCACCGAAGCAAATTACAGACCATCACTTCGGACCTGCTGAAGACGAACGAAAATGAAAATCAACCGTTGCACCAAGGCTTTGGTTAATCCTATTTTAGGGCTTTCAATTAACGGACGGATCAAGCTTAGTGGCGCACAGAAACGCATTTTTTTTTTCGCTCTTCCCGTTTATGATCACGACGACCGGCGCAACGACTTAAGGCGATGGAACGATGGAGAAGATGCAGACGCAATTTGCGGGCTCGTGGGAAATTTCCACCGGTAGGAGATGGAAGCGGTTTCCTCTGCATGGTAGCGAAATTTGCACCGGAATTGGGGCGGACGGCATGCAGAGAACGTTCAGTCAAGAAGAAAATCCACTTTATTGCATCTCTATCCCCTTCTAAGTAAATCAGCTTTTTGGCGGATGAAGTTATGCGTTACCGATGTTTTATTTTCCTACTCACAGAAACTACTAGCCATCCTCGTATTGGGGATGTCGTCGCTCAGCCAAACCCGGTCCTATCTGGGAAAACACTTTTTTCCACAACAAGATCACAACCGGATGGAAACTAAGCTCGTCACCGTAACGCTCTCAATCGATGGGGTTTTTCGTACCCTTTTCCCCTCCGAAAATATCTCATATCGATCGAACTTTTCAGTCGGATTAGAATGCTGCTCGATGCGCTCCATTTACTTTCATCTGATCGTCCGGGGCAGCACCAAAACTAAGAACAAAACACACCTCGTTTGTCAAATCCCGGGTGACGACTTCACCAGCGGATTGTCGAGTGTGTCACATGTCTCTCGCCCGAACTAGGGCCAGAAAGACGTCACCGTCGACGGAACAACGGCCGATGAGTCGGCAATGTGAAACCATTCGGTAAAATGAGATATCAAAAAGCGTTTAGCGTTCATTCGACCGAATCCAGAGAGGAGCGGACGTTGAAAAGCGTTTGTGTTGGGAAAAAAAGGGAACGTCGTCTGTACCGTCGCTGCTGCGAGTGTGACTTTTTGCCGGCTAGCCCTTTCGCTTTCCGAACAGTTGGGAAGAGCAGTCACGGCTTCAAATCACATTGCCCATAGAAGCTGACATAAGTGTAACGTGAGTTGATTTTATGTCATTTTTTCGTTTGGTTGCTTATTTTACTCGTCGGAGTAAAAAAGGACTAGCTCAGGGTTTAAAATCTTTAAAAATATCGACAAAAATGTCTTCAATAGGATTTTTTTAAATATATAAATTAATGCCAATCAATTAATTAATTGTACATTAATCATTTAAAAGCGATCTTTCAAGGGACAACCTTTTTCGGTTGTTACACCAAAGAGAAAAGCATAATTATATTTAAAAGGCTAAAAAATCATCCCAATATATTTGAATCACTCGAAAACCAAAGCTTACCTTCGACATTGTTGTGGTGCGGCGTTATTCTCCAGCAGCAAAATTCGCTTCCTGTTGCCCTACCAATCTCCTTACAATGACGTCATCGGTCAAACAGTATGGGAACCCTCTTCGACCTTTCGGGCTCGTTTCGCAAAGCACGTATGTCACGTTGGTTCGGTTCCACCCGCCCCACGTTGAACACGTTCCGTTCGCAGTACCTTTTCTCCACGTGCAGTTTTCTCACTTCCTTTGAATTAGCTCCACAAAATCACCAGGGGAAAATACCCCCGGGAATCGATACCCGGAAACTGCTTCCGTGTGCGCACGAACACTTCACTTCACACTGAAAGCCGCACGGGCAAGGTGGCCGATCGTAACGAGATGGCCCCGAAGTTGGGGGTAAGATTAAATTGATTAAAATAAGCACTGTTTCCACCGGTTAGTGCCTAAGATGTGGACGAAAGCACAAACGAGAATAGGAAAATCACAGGCACTCACATACATACACACACACACACACTTATTCACCAAAACAATCGAATTCCAATTTTAATAAGCCTTCAGCTCGAAACGCACCAACTAATGAACGAGGCGCGCACCCGTACGTTCGCGTGAAATGAAAACAAGAAAACAGAGAAATTAAAGGAAAATGCACTCTGAGACTCGACTTTTCACATCACATTAAATAAAGAGAGAGAGAGAGAGAAAAAACATTCGAGAAACACCTATCAAGCTTCCGTAGGATAATGACATTCGCGTCAGAAGAGCACAGTAGGCAATGAAATTGTGCAAGAAACGACGTGTAACAAGTGGCCGGGCGACGCAATGGCTACACTGTCAGTTCGGGGCTGGCGTCGTCTCTTCTTCGGCAAGGTTAGCGAACACACACGCGCGCGCGCACACACGCACTCAGATTTTAAGTGGCTCTTTTGATTAAAATCATCCCTCGGAGCTCAGCTTCGCAAACACTTGACTCATTATCGCGGTAAGGTGCCCAACAACTAGCAACGTTAACAACAGCGCACGGCGTACATTATTACCCATCCAGCCAATTTCCTGCCAACCGGGCGCCAAGGTTCACCTGGGCGCACGGTACGCCGCCATGTTGATTACGAAGGTGACGCCGTGACGCGCCGCTCCACTCCGCACGCACACTCGCACTTTTCACTTTCGCCGTAGCGTAGTGTCACTTTTCGGCACGATATTTGTTTCCTCGGTCGGTGTTTTCGGCAGCCAAGCGGAGGTAATTTTTAATGGGTTTCAACTCCTACGGGAATGCGGGTTTGATCGCGGTTTCGAAATAACACTTTCACCACCACTTCTGCTTTTAGTGACGGTGCTACTAAACCTACTAAACTGCTGTTCCCCGCACGCACCTGTCAAACCAGATCACGCACACAAACTCATCCCATGCTCTCACCTGCCGCACTCTCCACGCAAGGGACATTATTGCCGGGCGGCAACGAAAGGTACGCGTGTAGGTGTGTGACCACGAAATGGGACAACCTGTGACCTTACACGCACGCGCACACACACACACGCACACACTCGTGCACTTCCTCTCCGACAAACGATTGCCCGCACTTAGTAACCGAACCGAGAGGAAGAAAGAAGGCTTGCGCTGGCTCCTGCCTGCCCGGACAACAACTTCATCGCAAATGACAGCCCGTAGCGCACTGGATCGATCGCCAAAGTCCGAGAAGGCACAATGGTGTACCCACACCCCGTCGCCGTCTGTCACTGTCTTAACGCTGCAAAAGCCTCGATCAGCTTCCACGCAGCAGCACCACCCGGTAATGAACGTTTTGGAAGGCTTTCCCATCCGCCATCGCCGGTGCCGATTCACTTTCTTCGGTGTGGCGCTTATTATGCGGTACGGGCGGAAGGTGTGTGTGTGTGCGATTTGATAGGTTAAAGCCAGCACTCTCTCGCCCCAACTAAGGCTATCGAAAGCCGCGAAGTTGTCCATCAACACACTGGTGGATGACTTTTGTTTTCGGCCTCGCGCCCCTTGTGTTGCTGCAGATACTTATTAGTGAAACGAGACGCCCGTTTACTTCTTCTCCTTCTTCGGGAGCAATCTTTTCGATACGGCCACAGTGACTCTGCTGTTGAGATCTGAAGATCAGCCACCCGATCTGCTGCCCGTCAAACGTCTAACACTCTCACTTTCCGAGCGCGTTATCTACGGTGGCTCCAACAACAACAGCACGTGTAGCCTACTAAACAGCTTCTTACTCTGTTGTTTTCCATTTCGCGTTTGGTGCTTTGGTTTTAATTTCCAAAAACACATACACACACACACACGCCACGAATGCCCGAGAAAGTTATCCAAAACCGTTACCGCTACGAGCGCAACCTAATGTTTCTTCATTATCTCGCAAAGTTTTGCGAATACCGACCGTGCGACGGGAAGCTGCGACGAAAAGAAAAGCGAGAGTTTTTTTTCTTTCTTGGGGTATTTCCCGGATCGAAATCACGCAATTTGCACTACCATATACCCAAAACTTACAGCGTCGCCTTTCTACACAGCTCACACGTTGGTTAATGAGTGGTTCGACGAAAATCATAGCATCCCCAACGATGTACCGGAGATTAATATTTTCCTTCTTTTTACTACAGCACGGCGCTCTTCATCAAGCACAAGGTGGCTTAAAATTTATCTCCTGTGGCTGCTTCGATTAGGCAGCCGGACAGCTGCGAACAGCGAAATTATAATCGACGATACAGTTACCTCGCAGATGATGATGGTGCAGGAAGCGAGAAAACCAACATACACACACACGCCCTAACGATGCGAGAACACGGAGTACAGCGCAGCGTTTCCAGATTGAAAATTAAAGTTTGTTGATCGGATTTTTTTTTTGCAATGATCGATTTTGCCTCTTCGACACAACTCATCGTCCGTCCAGTGGTTCGGGTAGCCGGTTTGCTTCTTCTTCTCATTCGTGAGCTTTATGGTTGCAGATAAAAATCTGCAAAAACGTTCATCTGACGGAACCCTTCGGAAATTGTAAGGGGAAATGGGTTTGATTTACTGTTTGCCGGCTTGTTTCTCTTCTGGTGGTTCTTTTCATTTATATTGCTCAAGCCAAAGCATTTATTTAAATTAGAAAACACACCTTTTCCTCACAGTGTCAGAAGAAAAATTTATTTGAAAAGAGTGAGTGAATCGATTTCTTTTCAAAGAAATGGCGAATAATACAAAGTTGTTTTGTCTTTGTAGTATATTCGCCAGATTTACAGGGTTTCGAGTCATATAAGGGAGCAATGCAATCAGTAGAGAGAATGTGTCAACCGGTTAAGAGAATGGTGCAGCCATGTAGTGGCTCACCATTGCATTGCATTGTTCCCTTATATGACTCGAAACCCTGTATCTTTTGTTTTTACTTTGAAAATTGATTAAAAATTCAAAAAACGCTCCTAGATTCTACATTTAGTGCAACCTTCTGAGAAAAGCTGTCAACCGTTTTCCACTTTTGCCATTCACCGCAGCAGCGGCTAAATTGATGACTTCAAATGATCGCCGAAAAATGCAATATTTTTCTAATTAACACTTCCACCCGCTGTCCGCCGATGACGTACATCAAATGACTCACTTTACCGCAACACCGGTAGACGCCATAGAAAATAAATTTTAAACGCTGCCCGTTTGATAACATCTCAACCGGTGCGCAGCAGGCCACGGTTCAGCTGCTGGTGGTACAGTGTGCTTCATAAATAAGCACCAGCTCTACTCGGCGGTCCAGCAGTGAGCGAAGTAATTAAAAAGCCCAAAAAACAACTATCAACCACTCCACGTTTGGCAGCCCGCGTCATCGCACACTGCGCCCGGAGGCACTCTACCAACGCGCGTTGGACCAGAATTACACTGCTTACAACTACCCAATCGACATGGCGCGGTGTTTGCTTTTACGCTAGCTTACTCGTGCCGGAACACCGACGGGCAGAATAAACAAACAGTCGGCAAGATGCGGACACTTTCGAATACATTTTGTGCACGTTATCCCCGGGTGCAGTGTTCATACATTATTTAAGTCACCGGCAGAGGCGTAACGGCAGCCGGGTTGGAAAATCTCGACCGATTTGCCTCATAAAGTTTTGTGCGTGCTGGTGCTGCGCGAGCAACGATGCCGGGTTGGTGAAAAGCTGTTCGAAAGCTTCATTAATTACATAAAGCCGTCTCTCCGGCACACATCTGTCACAAAGCTAAGCAAATTCAGACGGTTTTTTGTGACAAACGACGTTTATCGTTTCAGATTGCGGTACCATTGTCAGATTGCGGTGAACGGTAAGTAAAACGTTCATTTTTATGACAGCTGCTTATCTTGTACGCTTAATTTCTTTTATCCATAAAATATTCCCTGGGCGTTCCCTTTCATTTCGCAGAACAAAGCAGCTTAAACGCAATCAGCTACAGATCACTTCGCCTACTCTGATGCAATGTTGCGATTTTATGTTTTTAATTGTCAGTGCAAATTATTTTTATCTTCCTCCCTACTGCCACTCACTCAGGTGATAGACGCAGCTCGTGGGCTATTTCTAAAAATGTTGTAATAGTCTCACTAGCTCTCACCAATTTTTTTAAAATGAAAACTCATATTTCTCAATTAGAGAATTGATTTTGCGAGAGAAAACTTTAAAAAAAGTTGAAATAACTTGCAGGTCTTCAAAGTTTTTAACAACGTGGGCCACTTTTCGAAACATGCCGCCATTGATAAGCACACCCATTAAAAAGCCTGATGCCTAGAGTGTATGTCTCCGACAAGGGAGTCGTTTTTCAAAACGACTCCCTTGCTCAAGTGGACGTCTTATTATTCATAATTTCATCTCCTGTTCTCAGGATCGCTTCTGCAGCAGCAGGGGCATGTTTTTGCAGAGCTTCGCACCGAACGGACGAACAACCTCCATGGCGAAGTTCTAGCGGGGTCCAAAGCGAAAGGGGAGAAACAGGCTTCGCCTGGGGCGATTCAGAAGTATAGCGAGAGCAAAAATAAACCAGGAAACGAAGCCAATCAAGTGTCGGAACGACCCGGGTAGGCTCCGCAAACCGGGCGAAAACAACGCATCATTGCTGTGCCAAACTTTAAAGAATAATACGAAACGGTACAGGTCAAAAACCATCGCTTGCGCACTTGTGCAGCTCGGTTTGCGAAAGAAATGGTGCCGCAAAGGCTTCCCAAGGTGCTTTTGAGCTTTTTAAGGTGAACGGTGCCAAACAACCGATGTATTTTTGAGAATTTCCAGTTATCGTTCATTTGTATCGTTTTTTTTTTAATGCACAGAGTACTAGATTTGATTCATCAGATATTTGTAAACCTAAGTAAAACGAATTACTCACTCAGTTCTCGGTCGCTTGGATGACAGTTGCAAAGGTGTTCCCAAAACCACATGTACGGGCAACCAGATACAGAAAAAAGCAACGAGTAACAACTACCACAAGCCACGCTAACTCTTCAGTGGATAGCTAACTCATCGTGTCGCGAAGCTTTGGAGTACCGAACTAATAGTTGCGCTTCCAATAGTGACAGGTGCCAGAGCTAGGAAGCAAAAACTAGATAGCGCCGTAAGTAGTGAAGCAGCACAGTGATGGGAAAATTAAAAATTTAATTTCAATTATTGGCCTCATTGTTGCCGCAGGAACAAGAAGTGACAACGAAGACCCGCAGTGGGTTCCGTAGCAGGATCTACGGTTGGCCAGCTGCTTTGTTCGCGCTGGTACCATTGCTTCTCTTGTTCGTCTGCTTTTTTCCATCACTGATTCACTCCGCCGGTTGCCACGCTAGTAGCTATTTTCAGTGAAGGATTTTCCAGGTACTTCAAACCACGGACCACAACAGCATAGAATGCCACACGGGCACACGGGAATCGATAAATTGGATACGGAAATATCCGGACCGGCTCGAACTCGAACAATTATATGTCCCTGTGGAGTGTTATCCGACAGGACCAAGTAGCGCAGGGAGCAGCGTGGCGGCACCTCGCCAGAGTTTGTGACATTCGATCCGTTTTGGAGCGGCTTTATGTGACGCAATTTTTCGACTGTGTCCAAGTGACGCCGCATTTATCGATTTATGTCCGATGTCCGGTGCGGACTTGTTTTGGATCAAGCGTGAACGTGGCTGAATTCGGGGGCAGCGAAGAAGTCCTAATTGAATTTGAAGACAGAATTTTTGTGTGTCATACATACTTCCAACATCTAAACAAAGTCTTTATGACCGTAACATGGATGATCCTGGCGATAACATGGGTGTTAAGCCGCGGGGATGAGAGTATCCTCAAGCACGTACGTACGTGCGATTTGCCTTCAAAATGCGTGAAGGTTAGACGGTTTCTCTACAACGCATGTAGAAAGTTGTCCATGGCAACTTTGATGTCATTCATTATTAGAGGTATCATAGGATACCAGCACTTATTTACGCTCATTTTTCGCATGAAAAACCTGAAGATATTTGAACTTCCTTTGCAGTGGGAGTTTTTGCTTCATATTCCTTCACTTTAGCCACTAAAAACGTTGCCATTGCGTCGTCTTTTACACTTGCACAATTCGCTTAACACCGATTCTTCGTTCACTTTTAACGCGATTTGTCCGCACTATTCCATATTCATTCAAAAGATATCAAATACTTGCACCAGTGAGGATATCAAACGATGTTCCGTGCAACACTTCAATCGGATAAAATGTGAAGGCCTCCTTGCCACTCTGCCCTGTACGTTAGCGATGCATGCACTACACGCGACTGGTGGGTGTTTTCCCGCTTTTCAACACATCACAACATCAACACAAACACTTTCACGCCCACTTCATTCCCGTTGGCATGCCACCGAATTTTCCAGGGAGAAAAAAAGAACACACGCGCAAAGAATAAAGAAGAAAACACCCATCCTGTGCCTATCTGCTTGCGTACGTACGTTTGTGGTCGTGCACGGGCACGTGTGCTGTGGTGTTTGTGTGCTAGCTCTATGCTGCTCCTTCTATGTTGGCGGCGTACCAACGCACAAAACCCGATGCTGCGCGCTGGGGATCCTCTCGCTCGCTGTGTGTTTGTTCGGCGGCGGCCCCTTCTGAACGAAACCGAGCGTGATGAGAAGGCTTTTCCCATCCGTCCGTTCGGGCCAGCAGAGCGAGCAGCAACGGACCCAAGCATGAGAAACCGTGCTTTAGGTTTTGTGCAAGCCTCGGCGAAGGTTTCGGGCACCGAAACTGGACTGAAAACACACCCGAGATGCAGGTGTTTCTCGGTGGAAAAAGCGGAGAGAGACGACATAATGAAGGAGATGAACACACCTGAATGAATGAAACGAAACGTCTATGAATCAGTCGATGCATGGAATGAGTTGGAAAAAGACTAAAGAAGATTATAGGGTAGTAAATCTAATGAAAAAATCTAACAAAACACTCATCTTAAAGAAGCAAGAAGATTAGTCTTTTTCCAATATTTTACAGTGTTTAGTAATTTGTCTGTTGCGAACAAAATGACAGAAAAGTTATCCTATTTTCGAATATTTTATTAAACCAAACCAATACGTCTTGTTTGTCTTTCTACTATGCTATGAAGATGATTTTAAAATTTCAATACCATTCAATAAATATTTAAAAATCTATAAAACTTTTGCTTTAAACATACAATAAAACGGAAAGTAAAATGAACCAGAAGATATGAATGTTTCGTCTATTTCGGAGGAATTTATCAACGTGAGCCACTGATGAACTAATCGAAGCAAGCGAGAGAGTTATACCATGAGTTGGAGTTTGCGCAATCGGAGCGTTCGAGTGAGAGAACACGATTGTGGTGCGGAAAATTTTGCCTGGGTTTTCCTTAGCCACACTGGTGCTGCTAGTGATGGGTGCATATGAAAACTGAGTGGGGAAATTAGATGAAATCTTTCTGATTTGAGTAAAAGAAAAGGTTCACTTTTCAAAAGTGATACAGAATGTTTTTATGTTTACTTTTTTAGACTCGAGCATTAGATATGTTTTGCTCTATTTTACCACATTTTTTTTATTTTACTTCATTTGCCTCTCGATGTGAGTGCAGAACCCGCTTCGTTTTACTCCTGTTGGAGTCGATCTTATAATATTGTTTGTTTATTTTTACAGCATGTTTGCATTTTTGCATTTCACTTATGATTTAAATAAAAAATCATAAAAATAAAAATCATGTCACACATTGAATTTTCCTCATAACACATCGTAATGCCCAACACTACCTCGTGAAACACACCACCACAACGATACTTTTACTTGGCAACACCTGCCATTTTTTTTCCTTTGTTTTGCTTTTCCAATGTTTGTCAACTTGTTCGGAATAAATCCACCTTACAGTCGGTGTGTATTTTTACTGAAACGAGCTATGGAATCAAATTTTAAAAATACCTATCAGACCAAATTACGATGCATGTAATTATGGTTTAATTCGAATGCTAATTCAAATTATTTTACATTGAAAAGCTGAAGAAGCATATAGCACTCAACACAAGCATACTGAGCCCGCTGCTGCCTGTCTGCAACCTTCAACCCGTTCCGGTTAGCCCCAAGCAACGTACCGTTACCGTGCCACCCGCACACCTCATCCTCCTGCTTTCTCTCCCCCACCTATTGAACACGGTTCACTGGACGGTTCTGGGTGCAGTGGGGGATGAGAAAGGTAGCATAAATATGCTGGCGACTACCATCACAAATTCCCGGTGGATCGCCGAAGGTTCGGTGAGTTCGATTGGATACGAGCGGCGGGCGGGAGAAAATTGCTCCATTTTTCCCTTCCAGCTCTTCGACACGTTCCAACGTACGATTTTTGTTTATATCCCTCAGCACCAAACCAGACCATCGTCCCCCCAAAAAACACGCCAACATCGAAAGAACCCCAGCGTTGTTGGTGCAGTAACTCTAAAGCGTGCTGATAGCATGGCAACCGCATCGCGATGCATGCTGACTTGCAGACATCCGTCCTGCGCATGCTGTGGTTTTCGTGGTTTTGCGTCTGTGTCAGTGTTCATTCATCGTAACCGGCGAAACATGGGCCGTAATAAATGAGGAAAAAAGCTTTTTTAAACCATTCATCTCAAAACGAGTGCAAACCGTGCAAGAGATAAAAGACCATCCATATCTCAGAAATAAATCATAGGTTTAGAAGATTTTCACTTCAATTCGTTGAACATGTTTTCCATTTGTTCAAAACTCTCTTTGAGTTAACATAGCGTACTTCACAAGAAAATAATTGTTAATAGCATTAATTTCTTTCTTAAACAATCGGTCTTTCGATTATTTTTATTGTTTCGTTTGCCTCTTCATTATTTTCTAAAAACAAAAGTCCGAATGTAAAGGAAACCCCTTTATGACCATTACACGAGTGAGTGGACCCATAGTGAGTGGGTGCATCGAAAAGTGAACGTCGCGACGGGGTTTCTTTCATTGCTCAATTCTGCAACTAACTCATCTTGGAAGGTATTTTGCATTTTTTAGTTTATAGTTTTATTGATTTTATTTTACCGTTCTTAGCTTAACGAGCGCACATATGAATATTTATTTTCACCATCACTCCGTCGCCGTTTAGTAGTACCGCACCGCTCGCACAAATTACACTACAGTGATATTTTCGCACTCTTTCGCCCATCTGAAATGTGTTCAATGTTTAAAGACGCGAGCAGGAACGAATGCCAAAACTTGTATCTCATTCGCACACACACACACACACAAACATTTATCCCTCTTGCGGATGTGTGAGTGTGTGATTTTTTAACATTGCATGTGTAACATTTTCTCCTACACGGGTTAGTTTTTAGAACGATTCTGTTCTTTTCCGTTTCGTATTTTTTCCCGGATTCTGTACATCATTGCATCCATGCCTGTCGCGGGGAATAATATTCTGTCTGATAAAATAACTAAAACGCTAATAGATAAACATAATATTCCTCCACAAACGCGTGTGGCAGATGGCTTAACTAAAATCTTAAACCAACACGAGGCATGGCATTTGTTTAATATAATCTGAATCCCCGACACGCTGGCTACTCAATTTTGCTGCGTACATGGGCGCTGTTGAATGAAGCATCTTTTTTTTGTTCCTTCGTCGTTACAATGTGCCGCCGTACGTATTTTGGTGGTTTTGTGTTCTTATAACAAATAAAAAAAAACTCATCATTCGCACGGATTCTCATGGAATCGATTTCGCGAACAGATTCGAATGGCGAATGAGGCATAAAACAGGACGCCGAAATAGCGCAACGATTGCTTACTGTTTAAGAGTGCTTTGTTGTTTTTTTTTTTTGTTTAAGACAAGGACAGTCAAAAATAAGTATTTATTTTATTTCATTTGAGATCATCGAGATGTAGTATGTGTGTAAAGCCTGTGACCTGTGCAGTGAGAATGGCAAGTAAAGTTGTACCGCTTTTCCTTACGCTTAGGAGGCTTTACGAAGTTAAGACTTCATTCCGGACGACTGAAGGTCCTCGAAGGAAACAAAGACCGAACTCAAAAGCTTAAACGCTTGTAGCCAACACACATGACAGACAGGGGACACACAAAACTATGGGTAGCATTATGGAGGCGAGAAGGAGGTTCTTGTTATGAACGATGCCGATTGCGTCTTCATTGCGCCGGGCAGAGGATTTTTCGGTTCACTTTCTACGTTTATCATTTACAGCATTACACAAACACACACCGAGAGCATTACCACTTGCTACAGTCCCGTCCGTCTTATCCTTCACAATTACGATCAAACATAAACGCATCTGTTTTTCGTGCCTTCCGGATACTCTCTCACTATATACTATAAACACACACGCGCACACCAGTGAGTCGCAAATATCGCGTACCTTAGAAATAGCCCACACCATCAACACGCCAGAGGATCGAACCGTTTGAATGAGCGGTGCATTTTTTATGGATGAGAGTGTTGTCGAAAAGTTTTCGTCCTTTCTTTTCCGGTTATGATATTTTTTTATTCGTTTGTTTCATTGTTTTTTTTTTTGAAAATGGAAACCAAGCTAGAGAGAGATAGCGATTGAGCACTTTGCGCGTTTTTATAATCTCATTTCTTGTTCTGTTCCGTGCTTCTGTGTTCCGTCGAACGACTTTGTTTCGGTTGTACAAATACTAAACAAACGCACGATCTAGCAACCCATACACATTCGTTAGTTCGTTTGCTACCTTAGTTTATGAATTTATGAACGTTTTGTTTGCTAGCATTAATCTGATAAGTTGTCGTGTTGTCTGTCTTCTTCGGTCTCTTCCTCGGCCATCGCCACTTGTCTGTTGCTTTGCTCTTTACTCTAACGGTAATGTTGAAGTTTTGTATATCTCGTTTGCTATTTGCTAGCGTGTCTTGTGTGTTTACGTCAAATGTGCGGACGGTGAATACGTGTTTGCCGGACTGAGTAGTGGTGTTAGCGGCTGTTTTTCTAACATATTTCATCGCTTATACGTAGCTTCTCATTACTATTTGTTTCTGCTGTTTCTTCGCTTTGCTGTTGTTGCGATGGCGTTGTTGTTCTCTTCTGTCGCGAGTTTATCTTAAAAACATGTTTAGTGTTTTTTTGTTTTTAGTATTTCGAACTTCATTTCGATATCTCTTTTTCCTATTGCTGTCTCTGCAAATGCTGCCGAGCGCTTAGCGTTTATTCTAAGTGAGCAAAATATAGTTTCAACACATTTGCATGTTGTGATTTCACATTTTGAGTAGTTTTATTTAGTTTTCTTCTTTCTTTTGCATAACTTTTTTGCAACTGTTTTGCATTAATATACGTATCGGCCAGTTTGTAGCGCACAAAATGCGCATGCTGGCCATATAATTTTACACGTGTTTCAGTTGATTTTCTACTATGTTTGCTTACGGTTACACGGTTGCTATCTTTCATTATATTGGTAGGGTTGATTGTTTCGCTTATGGGCTTAGTGTATACCGTCTAAAAGGTAGCTGTTTCTAACAATTCTCACATACAGACGCACGAACACACACGCACACTAATCGCAAACATAATTCAAGGCACGAAGCACGCACATACAAACACACTCACACACACACACACATATATGCAAGAAGAGAATCATTTTACTAAAATCGAATCGAACACGACACCTAATAGTTATCCGTCACGGTCCGAACACATTTCGATTGCTGTCCTGCCCCCTCGGTTTCGATTTCTATGTCGGTTAAAAGGCTAAAGAGAAAGGCTATTGCTTCACAAAGCGTTGCAACACCGGTATAAAAATAAAAACGCTTTCACCAGCAATGTAAAGTTTTTCTTTTGTTTTAACATGAAAAAATAGAAGGCGCTTTCTGTTTGTCTATTTACTTAACTGTTAAATAGAAAAAGCACAAAGGCATTTGCACGAAAAGGCCATTTCGTTTCCATCTCCCTGACTTGCTTAACTCAGCACTTCTAGAAGGCGGTAGAACCAAGTCTACTGTGTACGCTTCTGTCTCATTTCTCTTTTCCTTTTGTTTGTATCGTATAGCAGCGCGAGAAATTTTATATTTTAAGACACCTCACCCGTTAAGGCCATAATTGCACTTCCAGAAGCATGACAAATTAAAAAAAACTCCATACACACACATATACACCTTGTAAAAGGGATTGTGATGTAAAATTCCTCTAAAGCGATTGTTTGAGTTGAATCCCTTTACTATCCGCATTTTTCTTTTTTGCATTTCTGCTAATGTCAAATACTGAGGAAAGGTGCTAGAAAGCTTCTGTCCATTTTGTATGTGCTATTGTCTGGTATTCGTTTATCTCTCATTGCACCAGCACATTTTTGGTGACCATTAAACATAGCAGGCATGTCAACTTGATTTAATTCTTCCGCAGGATTCCATCCAAGGTGCAAGGAAGAGCTGTCTATAGGTCTATCGGAAGCACTAAAAACTCATAATGAAATAAAGCAATAAAAAGCATAGTTTCGTCCTTCTACAACGAACTGTTAGTTAAATTGCTAATAAAACTCTTTCTGAACTCGCTGCGCGCGCTCAACCAAATATAAATCTATCTCCTTACTGCGATACATCGATTTCTACAAGCAACAGAATAAACTTCGCTAACAAAACAAAAGATAAATGTAACATAAAAACACACACGTCCACACACACAGTAAGAGCATTTGCCGCATCGATGCAGTATGAACTAGTAAAAATTGCCACTTCCTAACGACACCAAATAAAAACACGTCGGTGTCGTCGTCATTTGATAAAACAATAATTTGCATCTTAACTTCCCTAACCAATACAGCATTCGCCCGATAGTATTTGCACGTGTTTGTTGTTTCATGGCATCAAAATAATCACATCGTCACTTCACACAAAACTTGAAAAGCATTTGCGGTGCTGTCGGCAAAGAAATTATAAAACACTTGTGTTTTTGATCGTGCTTCTCCCCTTTTTACTTGGGGTAGCAATATTCGTTCCACAGGTACACTATCGCGCTAGGTCATTTCTCACAGACAGATAGAAGCGCATTTTCATTGCCGAAGTCAGTCGCATTGCATCGTCGGAACGAATCGTCATTTTAACTCTGCAAGCCCACAACTGAATCGGTTAATAAAGCGACATAAATGGACTAAACGTGTTCCAAAAGCCACATGCATCTTCCTATCCGCAAGGCTGATTTTCGTCTCATTGCAGAACTAAAATATATTATTCGCGTTATCTCTCCACTTTCGGCCTATGGTGTATCTGCTTGCTCTTTCTTTTCACCGCTCTCGCTTATACCGCCAACTGTTAGAAACTTATGAAAACTCTTGCTTACGCGTTGCCTAAAAACTTAACCTAATCGTACAAAAACGACTTAACGCAACTGAAGAAAAACACTGCTCGAAGCTGTATCGCGGTGGTGCGTGCAGTGGTTTCGAAACGATGCTACTATTTGCTCCTTGCAAGTCCAAAGAACCACCACGCGCTTACACGCTCTGACATATACTGATTCAACGTGTGTTTTGGGGGTAATTCTGAAATCTTTTTGTTTCGTTCTTTTTCTTTTTTCTCTCTCTCTCTATGGCATCTTAAACCTTACATTATCGATGCGATTATCTAGCAGGATTCTAGAGCTAATTATCCGTAGGGCTCTGTGTAGCAATTTTCTAGCTGATCCTCGTTCACGCTCTCATTTTATGTAGACTTTTTTTCTGTTGCTCACCATCGCCTTCGCTCCTCCCCTCACACTTCCTTACCTTACGATACCGAGCTGATCGCGTTGTGTGGCGATCCCATCTGCATCAACACCTTGTCCAGCCACTGCAGCGGTCCGTGCAGGTGTATCTCGATCCAGCACGGCGTGGAGGTCACGTCCTGCCGGTGGTACTCCGCACCCCACCCCTTCACGAAGCTCATCCGTATCGTGCACATCTTCGTCAGCTCGTACACCGCCTCGAACCCGTGGTTCACCGATTGCGACAGCAGCTGGGCAAACTCTTGGTTGTTGAAAATTTTAAGCGAACACCCGGGTGGTATCTTGCAGACCGTGCTAGGGTGAAAGCCGTGGTGGTGATTGCAGTTGCGGCTCTGCACGAAGATCGCCGAATCGGACAGACACTCCGCGTACACCTCGCCGCCGACGTAGTACAGATGCACCCCCTTGCCGATGTGGCGCCGCGTGTTTTCGATCGTGCTGTTGCGGTTCACGTTGCTCAGCTGGCCGAGGCAGAAGCGGTCCGAGTTGTTGGACGGATTCGTGAACCCGTCCACGATGATGGAGGTGTTCGTGCAGTGAAACACTTCGCCCACGCGACAGTTCAGCTCGTAGTACGCTATACTGGCCCAGTACGGTGGCTCCTGATAGCTGACCGGTGCAACCTCACCGTGCATCTGGTTCGTGTCCATCTGATTGCCGTCCTGTCCACCGCTCACCGTATTACCCTCCTCCGGTGGGCTGTAGGCGGGCGGCGGTGTCTCCGGTAGCGCCCCGTACGGGCTCTGCGGGTTCGAGCTTATCGGCCCAGGGCTGGACACGGACGACATCGGACTGTTCGGGCCCATGTGCGACGAAATGGGAGAGTTTGGACCTCCACCACCACCGCCCCCATTGCCACCATTGCCACCATTTCCTCCGCCGCCTCCACCGCCACCTCCACCACCGCCGCCACCACCACCTCCACTACCACCCATGAAGCCCGAGGTCGAGTAGTTGACGTTGTGCGGCATGTTCGGTTCGTTCATCTGATGGAATGGCAGCAGCGAATGGCCGGGCGCGAACTCGGAGTGACGGGGTACCAGCACCGGCGGCAACACCGGGCTCTCGACGCGCTTATAGTGGTACGGGTTTATGCAGACCTCCTTCTGCTTCGCACTGAACGGATACTGACACGTTTCGATCGGTTTCAGCTCGTGGTGGCTCTGCAGGTCCGGCCAACGCCAGACGCGACAGTAAATCACGTGCGGCAATCCCTTTCTGTGTGAAACCTAAAATGCAAACGAGGGGGAGCGATTAGTATAGGAAGTTACAAAATCTTACAAACAAACAAATCCGCGTCCATTGAATATCGCACCTGAAGGCGACCATCGAGCGAACGCGGGATGGTGACACATTTCGAGGGCTGTCCCGGGCAGGAGAGGGCCCGCTCGAGCTCCTCGATCGCGCCCTTTCGCTTCTTGAGCTTCTTCACCAAACTGTCGACCGCCTTCTCGGCCCACTTCTCCTCCTCGTCGCCCTGCTTCCAGCCGAGCAGCTTCTTCACCGCCGGGCTGGTGAACGAGAACAGACTGTTCAGGCTCGACATCGTGCTGCTACTGGAGGATTCCACATCGTCGGTGTCCATCGTGAAATAGTAATCTGCAATAGGGATAGAATGGAAAAGAAGAGGAGAAATTGTTAGAAATTACTAATAGAGAGCATTTAATTATTCTTGAAACAGACTCAATGTATGATGCACTTTAAGAGAAAAACACATTTTACCCAAGAGTAATAAAACCGTATAAAATACATAGTTATATATCTATCTCATAAAAAAAACGAATTGAAAACAAACACTATTCTTAAATTATTAATTATATTCAATAAAAATTTAAATTAAAGTATCAAACATTGCAAATTAAAGTCTCAAAAACTATGAAAAAACGTTCAGAATAATTATTTGAGATGGGGTTTTGAAAACATGCACATGTTAACAGCAATTTTACTGTCACTATTTCATGTTCCCATGTGAAAGAGTGCTGATTTCAAAGCAGCTATACTATGAATATCATTATATAAATCCATCTGACACTTTCATCTCCACTAATTGAACGGAGAAGGCTCGAAACGTGTCTCCGTCTGCGAAGCGCACTTGTCAAAACAATCCTGAGCTGCACCCTAAGAGTGCAGTTCATGCAAGTGGCTGCATCTTTCGCACTCGCATCAAAATTACTGCCGGGAGAGCCAGGCGTCAGAAATCGCGCCATCCTCTGGGCGCGCGTGCGATAAGCACGAAAAAAACATCACTCCGATTAGAGTCTGCATCTTGTATGCAGCCAGCACACGCAGGACGAAAACACAGCGATGCGATAATCGCGCGCAATCATCCATTCATTCATCCGGCATCACATAATGAGGTGCGGAAAGCGGAACAAAATATAGAGAAAAAAATATTGCATCGATAATCTTGCCTGCCAGCGCGTTTAATAATAATAATGGGCAATCAGACTGCACACAACACACATCCGCTGCGTGTTGGTTGAGAGTCCAGTTCACGCAATAATTATGATGGCAACCCTTGAGCCACAGGACACGCCACACGAACGGATGTTGCAGAAAGAACGATCGGTGCGGAAGATGGAATGAAAACTAATTGAATATACAAACAAATCGAACCGAACTCGTTGCATCCTCGCCCTGCCTGAGAAAGGGCGTGGATCGTTGTAAATCTCCCTGGAGGGATGCCAGTCCCAATTTTTTCTTATCAAAGCAACAATCTCCCTTTCGCAGGGAAAGGGAGCTTTCAATCGTATGCATTAAAATTAAAAAAAAAGTAAAAAATATTGCAAATAACAATAACATCTGCTTCCTCTTTCGCGCAATCCAAACCGGTAAACAAACTCTTATCTTTGCCCTTGAATTTTTTTTCCAATCACCTGGCGGGAATGCCAAATCTTCGATGCCACATGCCTCACGTTGGTAATGTTTATCTTCCCGTCGTCCGTTCGTGGGGTTCGGTTTACCTTTGCAACAAACGCAAACAAACCGGCACCCTGTGTTTGGCGAATTTTAACCTTAGTCAGTAAGAACAACGACAACACCCAGAGCGCAGCAAACCCTCTTTTCGTTCCGATCGCCGATCGCGGCCGTAGATAATTCTATCTACTATCTTTGCAAAACGATCGGGGAAAAATAACACAACCCACCGGAGATAGCAAAACATAAATGAGACCCAGTTGCAAACATCCCGCCGAGCAAACCCAGCCTGGAGGAGCATTGGGTGCAACGACAATTACGCAATACCTCAAAAGGACGGGAAACGACGAAGAAAGCAGGTTCGTTTATTTATCTTATCGCGCAAAAAGGGTACAACGCTTTCAACACGTCAACGGTGCATGCTTCTTTGCTTTTCACCCAGTCCGTTTTTTGTCGTATCGGAAAGGTGTGTTTTACCCATGTATGTTCTATTAGAGCTCACTGATTAGAGGAAGATTGAAATGAAAAAAAAAACACACGAGGCAACGGAGAGGGCTTGTGCTTGGTCGCGTCTGTCATCTCACATCTCGCGCTCCAAGGACATCGGGTGGAGAAGGTGGCGATCGCTTTCATGCCACAGCAAGGTTTGCGATTAAATTATTAACGATCGTGCCCGCTATTATCTGGCCACCCTGGCGAGTGTGGGCAAGTTAATCCTTCCGAGCTCGGCGTCTTAATTGCCCGCGCGCTATAGACTCAGGTGACAAATTTCCTCTCCACCATGTTTCGAGCGGTTTCGAGACAAGTTCCCAAGGCTCAAGGAGTTTCGTGCGCGTGGAGGAGCACGCGCAGGACCCACACACGCGGTGGCTTAGTTGAGTAATTATTGGACTACGCGACATGGCTCGCGCATGCTCTATTAAGAGCGATTTTCAACGTTTCTCTTATGGCCCTCCCTAATTGTATTTCATGTTGTCACGTTATGCTATGATTAAACAGTTATTATTGCACTAATCACGGGGTCTGGTAAGCGTATTAATACAAAGAAACGTACGCAACATTTTGGGTCGAGACAAGAGCACGCGCGATCAGAAAGAAAAAGAAAGAAAAATAGAAAATGTGCGATATAAGCCGTTTTGCAACTATGTAAATAAAAATGTATAGGAAATTTTTAATGCATAGCTTTTAGGATAAATTTACTTATTGTTTTTACACGAGGAAAATGTGTTAGGCCATTTTTTCCTCAAATAAATTCATAACAAGCATTAAAATCAGTTATACCGACATCAAGAACAATTTATAACACATTTTTCGAGCACACACATTTGACACTGGAAATTTTCATTCAAAAACTTAGAATAACATTGGTATAAGTCTTTATGAAAGTCCTGTATTTGTTTGTTAAATATGAATTACATTTTTTGCCCGATTTAATATAAGCAAAAAAAGTAGAATTTCCAATAACTTCAATAACTGATTAAAGAAAAAAATCGTCTCAAGATCGATGAAAGGTTTGAACCCTGCGAAAGTCCTACGACCAGAAAATAAAACAATTCGAACTGATTTTATAAATGCTCCATCAAAGTAAATTGTTCCAATTTCTTCCACCTGCATTAAATAATCGGTGAGATTTTAATTTCACATTCGCACAGCGTGTGAGCCGCGAGTATTAAAATGCATCCAACTCGTGCGTTAAAAAATAAAGCCACCAGCCACCGGCACAGCATGCCCAAACCACCGGCACAGCATGCCCAAACCGCCACCCGATCGCCCGATGCGAGGAGCGGGGCCTGTGTGAAGGGTTGTAAAATATCGATTAATAACTCGTTCTCGCACTCGCAGTAACACTCCCGCGGAGCAAACGGTCGGCTGCCAGCACCACCCCGATTGTACGAACAGGTGTACGGAACAAAACAGACGTGATCTTTGCGTCACTAACCATTCCCCCCGTCTCAATTAAAACCACGCCGTTGACCATCGTCCCCCGGGCGCGCTCTGATGGCGAGGCGAACAGCCATTAATTCATGTTTATTGCCCTGGCGGACAGATTAAAGCAGCATTTTGTTTTCCTGCTAATCTGCTACGATCGGTAATAAAACAAGCAGTACCGAGATCCAAGCAGCAGCAGCAGTAGTAGAAGCAAACTGCAACAAAATGCAACCCCATTCGGGAAGAGGTGCGTAATGGTGGAGGAAGAGGGAAGGGGGGAAGGCTTGTAAAGTGTGCGTACGCGAAACGGTGGCCCAGATAAGCATGACTTATCTGGTACTGATGACTTAGCGTGATGCGCAATGATTGCGTTTTTTTTTTCATGCACGTTCCTCTTATACGCACTGGCATTGATTTGAAAATAGTAAATCACTTAATTTCCATTTCTCGCGTCATTGAACTATTTAAAGTGAAAATTAAATGAAATTTATATTTAATTTTCAATGAATTTATTATTTTTTTTAATTTAAAAAAAAAAATATTTCATTAAATTTTGAAAATTAAATGAAAATTAAATGAAAAATTTGTAATTTTTAAAGTATACTTAAATAGAAAAGGAAAATCCCTCTACATTTCTCTAACAACTTGTCGAGATTTTAAATCATTTTTGAAAACCCCAAAAATGTTTTTTAATCCATAGTAAACCAACGCAAAAGAGCAAATGGAGTAGTAACCCAAAGGGGAAACTAAAAATCAATACGTAGCAAAATTTTCGTGCAACAAAACCTCCAACATAAACAAAATAACGATCCGAAACGGCAACCGCACCGTGTAGGCGTGCATCAACCCAGCGTGTAGTTGTGTTTTGTAGACCGTTTTGTATACGCTTTTTTTATTTCTGATTTGCTCCCTTCTGAACCACCGTCTTTCTGGCTAAAACAATCATCTCCTGTCGACACCAACACACGTACTCGCATATGAGCTGCCCTCAGTCATAAATATCAAACACACATTGGCTCCAAGCTTGGAGGAAGGGCGGCGTCTGTTTGCAGTGCAACGCGGGATAGAGTGCGAGCGAGTTGGTACATAAATTTTAATGCAAAAGGACACAAATCTGCCGTTCGGAGGTGGGCTGTGGGCACGGCAAACGATCGTGCACTGCAGATAACTACAAGGTACCGTAGGGGTAATCGGGGAGAGGAAAAAGCTGCATTTGTGCAGAAACATGTAGGTTTCGCCTCGACCAGGCGATGAAGACTTATGCATTTTGTACCCCGACACGACGTACATGTTTGGTGAATAGTAGTTAGGTTTGCTCTCCGATGCAGATTACGAGCTAAAATCAATTATTCTCACTATGTTTTGTAGTACGTTTTATGAGGAGTTGGCGACGTATATTAATGCTTTCAAATTTTGTTTTCTTAATAATGTTTTTTTATCGTTTTAAATGACTATGAATCATCTTATTTCATACTATAAAGCTATCTTGTGATCTGAGTAAAAATATTAACAAAATTTTTAAAAATAGATCTTTTGATCACGATCACCTTTGACCGAAAAAGGCTCTGCTGAATGCTGAAATTCTCGTCACAGAAAAGATTCGTTAGATGCCACATTTACCAATCACACTAACCATTTCCATAACTCGCCATCTCTGCCCCGGACGGTGTATTGTAATCCAGTGAGTGAAGCATTTGAGCGAGCAAAATCGTAAACCGCCCGGTCGCGTCTTGAGAAATATGACTCCCGCGGCCGCTGTTTCCACGTTTTCCACCGTACCAAATTACACTTTACTTAACACTTTACGTTCACAGCGTTCGACGATTCACATAATGCAGCACCACAACAAACCGATTCCTTCTCTGCCCACCGAAACCATTTGAAGAGGAGAAAATAAAAACGCCGGAATCCTTATTGCACACAAACACACGCGAAATTTATCTGCAGAAGAGGTATGGGGAAATGTGAAGAAAAAACAACAAAAAACACACGAAACGATTTAGCCGATAGTCGATCGGGTGCTCGGGCTTACGATTATTATCACTTATAACACCTTCCAGCGGTCTTAACGGCGATTAACTTCCCGCCCGCGTGATGGGAGCGAAAAGACCGGCCCGCTCGTAACTCATCCCAACACGCGATCGTGGGGATAGCTTCCCCCAATTCAAACCCCTACCCGAAATAGGAGCTGTACCCCAACTTCGGCTACGGGAAAATTGGTTCTCTATCGGGGGATTCTCGCGGGGGCTTTTTTCCTGCCCCATTTTCTTGCCGCTCGTTACACGATTCCGGAATTGGAAAAATCGAAAACGAAGCGATGATGATAATTGGAATTCACCTTGATCGGGCGTTTTTTGACGGGAGAACGCAAACGCGATGGGACGGAATGGGTACGGACGATGATGATGATTATGCTGCAGCAGTTTGGGCTTCTTTAGATTGGACCACTTTCGATGTGAAACCGGTAGCTGAGAATCGTTGCTTTTTGAGCGATACGATGCTGATTTCAATGACCTCTGATCGTGTATGTTCACAAGAATGTGAGAATTAAAGCGGCTTCTAAATAATGTGTTGTACCAACGTCCAAATAAAAAAATAATAGAAAAATATAAGCAAGACAGAAAACAAGGATATTTTTCTCTTTTTTTGCAAAAATACATAACGGACTGGTTTGTGTAGCAATTTCAACGCTGTAGATATTGTCTAATTTACATCTGCTGGCAATCAATTTTAACGTAGAAAAAAAGGTATGGATAGTAAAATCCCAATTCGTTTGTCTCGATACATTCTCCATACATTCGATCGACAGTTTGTAATATAATACTTTCACGTGCAAGCAAGGTTATGGGCAGATTTGCAAACCATAATTATACAAAAACGGGGTTGAAAATAGTTCGATAACGCCCCGAACCAAACCGAACGTATGTATAGAAAAAGAAACGAGCGGCAAACAAATAAAACAAATAAAATGCGCTCATAGTCTTCTCCTTCGTTTCTCTCTCACTCTCTTGGGCCAACAACGGATCCACTGGATTGACGGCCGTTATGATCCATAAGCGTTCCGTCGGTTTTATGTACGCGTAAAGGTCGCCTTACAAACCCCGTCGTGCGAGGAATCAAAATCATAAACTTTATCGCTTCATTCGTCCATCGCTCGGATGGGCGTTTTTTCGAAAAGCAGGATAAAAACCCGACACCCGCGCCATGGTGAACAACAGCCGTCCCACAAGGTCAGAGTAATAACAAAATCGTCATCGATACGTATGCATATCTGTTTGTTTAGAACGTATAAAAAAAAAACAAAAGGTGTTCCGATTTTATTGCTCGCTCAAGAAGAGGAAAATGCGTGTGTTATGTAATATGAGACACAGAACCCAGTGCCCGGAGCAATAAAACAAGGAAGCAAAACAAAACAACAGATCCGCCTAAGTCACCGAACCGGCCGGCTCCTGTATAACTACGGGTCGAAAGTTTTTCAAAACAAATTTGACTGCACCGCGGGGGGAGGTTATCAGTGGCGAAAAAGTGCTGGTTTTTTTATTACTTCTTGTCAATCGCAAATGAACTAGGTCAGCGACAGCTAAAGCGAGTCGTCAAATTTGTGCCCGATTGGTTGGAGAGTTCTTATCACGTTCGTTTAAGTGTTGTTTAGGAGCCGCAAATGGGGAAATGATCCGCCACAAAACTGACCTATCGAGATTTGGAAGTTAATGTGTACAGCAACTAATTTCTTTACTGCGCTACTGAAACAATAACTTCCGAAACAATAACTTATCTCGCTAATCGTTCCGTGGCTTATTTTGCGTAGCTGTTAATCTAGCTTTCGCTTGAAATGCTCGCTAAAAATGATTATTTCTGGCGCCAAGCGCTCAGCTACAGTAGAGCTTCTTCTCCTAGAGCTGATTTGTTTGCCAATCAGGCAATAACAAGCAAGCGAAACGTACATCACTACAATTCGATCCCGAACCAACCACTTGCTGTTGATGATAAAGAACTTCGCACGATTCGCAAAGTTTCCACCCCTTAAAGACCGGTCCCATTTGCATCCAACGAGCAAACGAAAGAACAAAAAACTAAATAAACATCTCCATCCGTGTGAAGCGTGCTCATGATTTATTGCCACTCAAAATCGTCTATCGCCCGAAATTTGCCAAAGCGTTTCTTTGCAACCCCCCTCGGTAGCAACGCCCGGAAAGAAAGTTGCGCGCATTTTACACCGGCCCAATTAGTGGTTACGCGATCGTGACTTAACTTTGCTAATGATGTTGAAACTAGCGCGTCGGAAGAGTGATTAGACGGCGGAGTCTATAAATCATAAAGGGAGAGGAGAAAAAAAAACACTCGCCAAATGGATCGATTGATAAGCAAAAATGGGAAGGTTCTAAATTTGCACCCATTTTCCCGCAGGAAATTGTGTGATCGATGAGGTGGTGGGACGATGCAGTGGATGAGTGAGGGTCGCAAAAAATCAGGCGAAATTGTCGAATAACTCTGGTCCGTGTTGTGTCATTAACTCTGCGGCTGGAGCATTCAATCTATGCGAAAAGAAAATTTTGCTTGAAAACCAATTTACACGTCAACACGGTTATTGCAATTTTTTTTTTGTTAATTTATCATATGACGAAAAGAATTCTCAATTGGAGAATATTTTTTATGCCTAACTAAAGAGCCTTCAAATATTGCCAAAGAGGGAATCATCTTCCTTGAAAACTAAATTCTATCGAACTGAAAGGAAATATTCTCTTGCAAATGACTTTTTTTAATAAAATAATATTGAAAATAAACTTCGTAGAAATTAACAAATTAGAGTAGGTAAATCATTTTTGTAAAAAGCAAAATCATAATTAAACAACTCATCAGAAATAAAAATAAAGATGAATCTTTATTTTTTAATCATGATTTGAATGAGTTATTATCCATTGACAGTGAAACAAAATTGGTGATAATTTCATCTTTCATTGAGTAAAAAAAAAAAACAGATTAATACCAATTTTTTTCTCAAAACAAATTATTTTGCAAAATTTTGATACCTTGTTTCGACTTTTTTTTGCACATTTATACAACATGCCGCAAGGTTTATTTGCTAATTTTTGCAATCTTCATGCGACCCTTTTCTTTTCTCGTCTGGAGCCTCGTTTTTGCCAAGCCTCCTAGACACCAGCGCGCATACATAAAAAAAAACATCACCCCAATATTATATCTAATGTCAATACGAAAGCCAATCAAAATAAACAAATCAGTGCGCGCGTCTCCTTCTCATCTCATCCTGCCCCATCATCAAAGGGAATACGAAAGGAATACGAAAGGGATCGTTCTTCACACACGCAACGTTCACGGGGTTCACGTACGCATCCTCAGAGGGCCGCGCGGGAGTGCAGCCGGCGCGCGCGTTGTCGGGCTGTGTTGTTGTTATTTTGCTTCGCGCGCCGTTTACGATACACAAAGTAAACAAATATTCGGTACGAGCGAACGCGAGCGCGCGCACGGGAGAAGCGACGCTGACGCCGGCGACGCCAGCGACGACGACCAAAGGCCTCCCTCTTCCACCTCCTTTCTGCTACTGTGCTTCGGTTTTGTATCGCTAGCATTTCTCGATTGCGCGCTCACCAAAAGGCTAAGAGGAGGGGAGGAGGGTCTCGTTTGGAAAGAATCGAACGCCCAGGAATCGAGAATCGAATATCTGTTCTAAATCACGTTTTGATGCGGTTGACGATGGAGGGGTAGCAGGTGGAGAGGGAGAGAGAGAGAGAGAGAGAGAAAAAAAAAAAACCGCACAACACACAGGGAGCGGAGTGCTGGAGGAGCACCAGAATCAAACATTGATGATCGATACCGCAGCGGTACACTGGCGGCGTTGGCGCCAGACTCCACCACCACCCACCCTTCTCACCACCACCCACTGGACGGGCACGTATCGAATTCAAGAAGCGAGAGAAGCAAACGGAACGCTCATTCTTCACCGATCGACACACCACCATCATCATCATCATCATCATCGCCAGTGATCACCAAAGCATTGCGCGCGAGCGATGCCAATGCGCTCATAGATACATTTTTTTCACCCTCAATCCGACTTTTACCCGCGAGCGCTTAATGGGGATGAGAAAAAAAACATCGATAATCGATTCGCAACATCGCGCACTAATACCGTTTATTTTGTTTATTTTTTCGCCCATTATTTGTTTCATGTTTTTTTAGCCTTTTTTTTGCACACGAATTCGCGCCCACATTTCGATATTTAAAACATGACCACTGCAATCTGAAGAACATTCCGAGCAGGAGTTCTCGGGCGAAAAAAATAGCTAAATTGAGAAATAATTCACTATCGCCTTCGCATTTCCATTAGCGATTTTAAAAAGCGATTCCGGAAAAATGGTTGCACTTCACTTCAAACGCACACACACACACACAAACAGAGGCTGGAGAGAATTAATTGAACTCAATTTAAATCCATCGATGCAGAATCCTTGTGCGCACACATCCCGAACACGATCGATGCACGCCGTTCGAGCGACGAGTCGATTTGTCCGCTTTCGAACAGACCCACAAAGTATTGCAAAACACTGAGCAACACGAAAACAAACCGTGAGTATTTTTTTCTGTGATGAAAATATCGTGTTTTCTCTTCGTTTGTCAAAGTCACAACAAAATAAAATATCCAATTTTTGTTATGTTAAACAATGAATCGAACAATTTAACAACAAAAACCCGCGTCCACACGATCGGGGAGGGAAATAAGGCGAGCGCAAAAATCGCGACGTTTACGCAACGCGATCGAACCGTAAACTACTGATTGGGCGTTAAAACGCAGCGCGAGAAACCAAACCATCTTGCGCTCGGCCCCGCGTCTGTGTCTCTTTATCTCGCCCGCTGCTTCTGTCTCGTTCGCTCACGCTCACGCTATCCCCCTCGTTGGCTCTGCTCGCTCGGTTGCCCTGTAAACAGCACTCAGGCTCAGAACGTACCTTCCCTCCGTCCGCTGCTTCACGCTAGTTTCGCCGTCTCACCCAATCCCCCTAGGAGGACGAACTCTCACTCTTCGATTCACCCATCTAAACGGCCGATCACAGCACACAAATGAAGCGGGCAGCAACGAGAAGCAGCAAAAAAGTACTCGCAGGAGGAAGGATAGGGAGGGCGGGGAGGGGGAATCCCCCAAGTTATGCTGCCTCTTTAACCCTTCCTCTACGTTCCGCGATCTTAGGCGACATCTTGGGCGAGTGTATAACGGGAAGCATCCGTTGATCCTGTCATACGCACACCAGAAGGAGTGAAGTACGTGTGTGTCTCCGTCTGTCTGATGATTTCCTACACCCCATTATCTCCTCCCCATGACGAGGAACGGGGGGGTGTTCAGATCGATCGATCGGTCATCTTGTTTTACAACGTCCAACGGAATCTCCCTCTCTTTCTTTCTCTTTCTTCTCGGTGTGTTGTGGTCATCGGACGCATTCGCGACACTCGCGGTTCGCGACTTCGCGTCGTTGCTGCTGTTGGTGGTGGTATATGCCACCTTCTGCTGGGCCGAAGATTATTTTCTTTTTTGTTGTTGTTTTTTTTTGCTACGTTTGTTTGCCGCGAATGGACAGATCAAAACATGTGGCGCGCATAAATATATGATACGTTCCACGAGCCACGGTAGCCGAGAAAGAGACAGAGAGAAGGAGAAAAAAACTCCAACATTCACTCCACGCACGGCCCGGGGGGCGTTTGGGTGAGTTTCGAGCCTTTTCAAAGCGCGCATCCGCCAAAGGCAAGGTGATGGAATTTCCGTTCGGGTTCGAAAACACGATTTCCGTGGTTCGGTTATGCGAGAAGATTGCGAGGAATGTGTCGGAGGCACTGCTGTTTAGAATGGTTCTGCAGGGAGTGAAATAATCGTCGATCACGGTGGTGAAATTCGTATGATCTTTTCGAAGGATCAAGACAGTCTCAACCAGAATCTTCTCAGTAACTCGTAACAAATGTTAAAGTGATAGAGATTTGCTATATCACAAACTGTTCCGTCATGACAAAACAATATTTTAATTTTATCACATTATTTTATAGTTTTTAACCGAACAATTAAGTGTACTTTCTATTCCATGAGCAGAAAATCATAAAAAAAATATTTGAGATGAAAATTATCAAAAATATTAATTTGTTAATTTGTTTTGCCATTATAACAAGTTGAAAATAAATCCTTTAATAAAAAAGATTGAAAATGGTCTGCAATCTAATTTTTTTAATTTATTTACTATTTCAAAGATGATAAATTTGTTAATAAAACATGAGATGTCACACATTGTTGCAAGAACAATATCATAACGGTAATAATTATTTTGAAATAAATAATTGGTTTTGTGCTAAGGATTTAATTTTTAATCGACACACAATTTTCAATCGAATAAAAATGCCCACAATACTCCTGTGCACACCAACAGCGTACGTCTGCATGTTTTAGCTTACTTTTAAAATATGTATCAACAAAATCAGTCAATCCACTCGCTCACATCCATGCCCCTGGAACTGAAACTATTGCAGATTGCGGCTGAAAGCGTTCCGAGCTGTACGATGTCCGCCCTCGTGTTTACGTCTATGCAACGGATCTATGCCTGGCTTGGCACGTGGGATTAGCTCCCTATGCAACCAGAGCACCACGGCCACCGCTGATGGCAATAATAATCGGTGGTGCACTTAAGCCCTCCACAATCACAACACCAAGCTCCCAATGTGGGCAAAAGGGTTCGCTACGGCGCCCTAAAACTGCACGAATCTGTGTTAGAAAAACACCATTCTTTTCCACCTTGGCGTCAAACGCCACCCTGTGAAAACGCACCACCCCGTGGGCATCCCCTAGCAAAAACGGAACGGATCGACTTCGCCGTGCATTTTTATCGCTCGTTCATGATCGATTTGCACTCAATTGCACCGCGGCCGGGGAGCCAGGGATGAAAAAAGTGGGATTTAAGATCGTGATCAACTGTAGGAAGAACGTGCAACGGTTGCGCGCAGATTTATTCTAGTCCCATCCCTTGGTGTATTGCAAGTAAATGCATCTCCAGGGAGCAATCGGCGGCTGCAGTGTGTGCTGCTTATGTACGGTCCATTGCAAAGCCATATGCGCCGTTTTCGATAAATATAGATCCTTTCTTGCCCTTCTCGTACCAGAGATTGTTGAGCGTGATTGAGATACTCGAGCAGGAGGACTTATTGGTTCGCTTTTCGTAATTGCGAAGGGTAATAAATCAGTCCAGCACAAGTGACAATTGAATTCAACATCAACAAGCATTTTTTTATGTTAACACATAAAACTGTATCATATTGTAAAGAAGAAAAATATATTGTGAAGAATAAAAAATTGAAAGATTTGATTATTAATGTACGAAAGTAACAGATTTAAAATAATATTCGAAATTTTATTTACAAAACTTGGAACTTTTAATAGGATTTTTGAAGTATTTTTTGTACTGTTCTTAAAAATTTTTATTAAATAATAATTTTATCGAATGTGTTTCGTCGAGAGCGCCAACTGAAGAAGCAATGAACAGTAATTAATTTTGAGATATTTTTAAATAATATTATTAATTTGTTTTTTCTTTTTGTTATTCTTCTATCCACTTCTAAGGCCGCTATATTTTACTGCTTCTTTCCAATGGGAATTGTTATTTATTCCCATTCCTGATTTCACCGTCGTTTATTCAACACTGATAAAGCAGGATCGTGTTTTGATCGATTGTAGTAAAAGTAATGAAATATTATTCCAATGCTCAAGAGAGCCACACGTCATCCAATCTGCGACTGGATCGATCCATCAACATCCCATCCTTGTTGGAGCCGCCCGCGTGCGTCGAACGATTGCGATCGACAGCACACAAGCACACCTTTTGCGGGTCCCCCACCAAACGCATAAATCACAAACGCACATTACATGGCGCGATCGTTCCCATCCACGCGGCGCATTTCGTCCGACGAGCGTCCGAAGCGTGCCTGCGCATAACGACACGCTTCTTCCTCCACTGCATTGGCAGAGCCCCCGTCCCGAGTGACGAATGTCGCCGTCGAAGCGACGCAAAATGGACATCGAACTGCACACGGGCGATCTCCGGAGAACAGAACCAGAAGAGAAATCAGGGACAGTTTCAGCAGGAAAGGAAATCAGAACGTGCCGAATGGAACCCAAAGCAAGGAGGCGGGGGGGAGGGGGGGATATGTTACAACAGGGCGAAGAGGGAAGAAACATATCGTTGGCGACACAGTGCGGGACGGCGCAAGCGTCGCGAAACATTATGGCCGCTGGACGCGAAACGACACACGACGAGCGCATGGCGCTAACGATGCGTTCGGGATGCACCGAGCAGGCGACCGAGATGAGGTCAATGATATTGATGAGTGCCAGTGCACGGTTCCGCAGTAAAAAAAAGGAAAGGTTTCAGTTCAGATTGCGCCACAGACTGGTCCGTGGACGATCTTTCGGGGTATACACAAAGCATAAAATTGTAGCGCACTTTTCATAAACGATAAATAAATCGCCCCGCCGTGGGACGCAACCAAAGGTGCGGACACATTTCTCCATGCTTCGCGGCAGTTTCTTCCCAAAAATGATCCTTAATGGGGCAGGCACACATCGCACTGAAATGTTGTTTCTTCGCCCCCGAAGGACCCAAAACACGCACGTCATAGGTACGTGAGCGGTAAACGAAACGAATCTCCCATGGAAAGTCTCCTCTGGGACACAACAGGCCAAAGAACTGTCTCTAGCTATCTCCGATTATATCGAATCATGCATGGCCGATTTGCCACCCATCCAACCTGTTTTCCACACCGATTACTGATCGCTTCCTAATCCGGAACAAATCGAGCACTGATAAACGCCACCGGGATCATTTATCTGGCGCCGGTTCTCCATTGCGTTCCTCCCATTTAATCACGCGTGCACGCGCACGTACCTTTCGTGTGTGGTAGATACAACAAACAAAAAAAAAACAAGGAATGTAAGATGATCGATCGCCTTTTCTCTCCCGTCTTTCACCCGGTCGCTTGCCACCATGTTGAAGGTGGATTCGCTGTTTTCGGAACGAGGGCGCCATTAAAAACAGGTCAGCAAGCCGTAACCGGAATATTGTCAGGTACCCGGGCGGAAGGGCATGTATTTATTAATGCAGGTCCCGAAGCATCACTTATGTTTGCACGCCTCCGAAAACAACGGTTCGCAACTAATTATGCTGTGTATCATTTTATGTCGGTTGAGGGCATGAATCAAGTAGTGACAGGGAAAAATTGTGAATTTTAGAGAGCTTGTTGTCAACGTTTATTTTACGATCTAACTGGCAAAAAGCAAAATAAAAATATCGAGTGGCGCCCTCTTTTGGTGGGTTGAACAAACTAAACGCATATAATCGTTTTAATTACAATTTCAAAAAGATTTAGACATGCTTCCACGGTTTAATCATTTAAATTTAATTATACTGGTTTTAACAAATCCCCCTTTAAATTAAAAAAATATTATAATAATTTCTAAATTTAATATACTATTCAATAAAATTTTTAAAAAATGTAAAAAAAAAAACAAATTTGTTTAGTGCAGTTTTTTCAACATATATAAATAAAATTAATCAATAAACAAAATGGAAATCAAGCTGATCAAGTTCAATTTTCACTTCGTTACCCAGTTCGCGCCCATTCAAAAATCACTGAACAAAAAAAACACTCATCGCATCTTAAGCACCGACACTAAACGACGCTCCTTATCGTGTCACGTAAGTGCTCGACAAATGGGAACATTAGACCACGAACGCCTCGGCCCGGGGCGCCTCCGTTTCGCTCGCATGGTCGCGTGGCACCAGATAGCGAGCGACGAGAGAGGAAGGGCGACGGCGGCGGCGGGCATAATAATCGACCATAAATGATACGATCATGATGGTGGACACGCAACTCTGGCAACTAACTGGGAAGCGAAAGACAAATCAGATGCTCACACCGGCTCCGTTTTCATTCGCTGGCTTCTGCAACATAAATGTACGCCTAACGGGTCCCAACGCACAGTTACTTTCCGTCCGGTAAGCAGGTGTCGTAGGGGAAAGAAGGGAAGGTGCGAAGATAAGGGAAGATCGCTCAAGGGTAAAGGGAGCCGAGCGATAGTAGAGGATACTGCGAACTGCCGACAAGCCGGCGACACAGCATCTTCGCTCGTAGGAAACTTTCTTCGAATCCGTTCTTCGCACCCGATCGCGTCTTTTGCTCCTTTTCCTAGTGATCGTTACACGCCACGCTTGTAGTGTTTTGGGAGGCTAGTCACCACCCCTTGGGAGAGCCGTCTTGCTCGACACATTTCTCCCGCAAGAAACGAATAGATACGCTGATCGGATCAGTTCGGATTAAGATCGGGTAAAGTAACGTAAACATTCACCGATGGCCTTTTACTTTTGCTGCCGTATCCACACACACACGCTCCAAACACGGGGGCCGAGACACCAAAGCCGATTGAAAACGTTTCTAGCTCGTCGTTATTAAATTATCCCCCGGCGTCAGGGGGAATTACGCCGAAAGGCAGTCGAATATATCGAGCGACATGGTTCACTTTCCCATCTAATACGCGCTCGAAAACGCGAACGCAACGGAAGCGATAAGATCCCGGTCAATAAAGCGTGAATTAAAGGCAAACGGATCGATTCCTCCCACGGCACGTCAATCACCGTCACCACCACCCAAGCACGGTGAAATGATTTCGCGATAAAACAATTTGCGGGCGGATTGCTTCCGGCAGCCATCACCGGAACGCTTCATGATTCCTTCCGAACTAAAGCGGGCGATTGGGATTGCGAACGACGAAGAAGTTTACGACTCATGCTTGCTTGCTTCCTTCCCGCAGGACACAAGAAAAGCTAACGAAAGCCGTAAGACGGGTGGAACCGGCCAAGAATGCTCGGCTGGATGCTCCAACAGCAGCAACAGCAGCATCTCGCACCAACCAACGGTCGCTTAATATATTTATAAAGCACTCAAAGTGAAGCACGACTCCATCATAATCGTATGGGTCTCCTCTGCCACGCGCTTCGGTCTTCGTTCGGTAGAGCAAAAACTGCACCACTGCAAGGAGAAAGAGACTGCCGGTAGTAAACGCGATGGAAAACGATGCATAAAACCCTGGCACGATGTGTTGACTAAGCGAACTAAGCGTACCACACACAGAATCAACAACCCAGCTAACCACCTTCTCGCCACCTCGCCAACCACCCACCCTCTCTCGCTCTGTCTCACTCCCTATTTTGACGAATTTAAGAAACGACGCTAGCAGACGTCCAACCCCAGCGCAAGCCGGACAAAGGGTCTGCGTCGGTAGGGTCGGTAGTGCAAAAAAAACCGCAGCATCACACATAAAGCCGGCAGCACATTTGTGTTCGCTCGAATGATTTTACGATCGATTTTACCTGTCAAGCACGGTTTGTTGAGAAAACATACGATCGCTGCTCACAAGGGAAGGAAGAAGCAGAAAATTTGTGCTCATTTTTTCAAATGTGTCTTAAGAAGATATATAGTTTAATTTAGTATTAATTTTATTATGTGAATATTGCAATCATCAAATAGGAAAAAAATCTATTTAAAACAAAAGCCCAACTTAAGACGAACTTAACACACATTTAAAACATCCACTGATTGAAGCTAACTCCTAATAATCTGTCCCTTTCACATTAATAACGTACATTAAGCCATTTCGCAACGATCATTCATACGAGCCGCTCGTGGTAGCCGTCGAGTGACGTTAGAGATCTGTTGTTGCCCTTCAACGACTCCTCGGGACATACAGCGTAGTCGACAGATTTCCGTGGAGTTTTCCACTACCACCACCGCCACCACCACCACCAAGCTCACTGGTAGCAAACCGTGACGTTGTCGGTAAGGAATCGCGGCGATTCCACGACGCCACACGGTACGCGCGCGTGCCGTGCCAACGCTACCGTTGCCTGCCGTTATATGTCATTCTAATTTGTTTCGCCCCCTTTTCAACTGCTGGACACAACTCATCATCATCAACCGCATCAACGAGTGTGTATATGGCGCGGCGTTTGCCACAAACCGGCACCGGCGGTAGCGTGTGTGCGCGATCTTTCGAGTGCAATCCAACCGACCGGCAGCCGTTGAATGATTGGACGCCCTCTCGCCGTGGAAAGGCGGAGAATATACTACACGACGGTTGGTATGATAATTGGATGACGATTGACGTTTGCGTTTACTGACTACTACCAACGATTTTGCTTTGTTCCAAAGTCACCTAGCTCCGTTCGGATAAATCCGAGGACAGGTACGCATGAAAAGGAAACTACTTTCTTTGTCACATTGTTTGTCCTAACGTCGACTGCAAACAAAATAATTAGCAAGGGTTATGGAGATGTAACTGCATACGACCGGTTTCAAGATATGGAAACGGTTTCATTCTACATCATTGCGAAAATATCCCAAGAGCTGCTGAGATCAACTAAATAGGGTAAATAAAATGCTCCTATAGCCCAAGATAGATAGATCGAACAGCTTTGGCTATTGATAAAAAAGCTTAGTAAATAATTTAAAGAAATATCGTTTAATTATACTTGATATAAACAACAACAGTAGAAGATAAAATAATATTGTCATAAAAATAAAAATAATCCAAAATAAGACAAGCGTGATGCAATGAGCGAAAGGAGCTGAACCGATTCAGAGAGTCGAAATGATTCGATTGATTTCAATTTCCATTTCTTACATTTAAATCTAACTCATGCTTTGACACGATTTAATGACTCATTCCCAACCTTTACTATGAAAAAAGGCTTTCCATGATTTCCGTTTGTACCAGAATGAAATGGAAACACCTTCTTGCCTTGCAACTCACCAACAAATCGGTAAAGCGCGCACAATTTTCTCTTAATTTATGCACACACTACCGATCAGCGGTGTGTCGTTGAACTCGATTTCATATTTCGTGCAAAAAAGCATATTTCACAAGCCTCCCTGTGCTTACCGTTACACATTACAATTCCATTGACGTAATTGACGTGTTTGTAACCCCGTCCGTGTTTTCCCGCTTCCTGTACGACCCCCAATGGGCGCATAGCACATTCGAGGGGAAAATCGTTAACAAGTTTTAGCTTTTTATGCTATGGTTCGGGAGGGGGTGGAGGAGGGGGGGGGGGTTCACGCCCCTTCCACCATCACCAGCCCCGTCCGCGTAGGAAAGCCCTTACAATCAACCACGGGTAAGAGAGAGATTTTTTTTCACAGCGAAAGGAAATCGTGGATCGTTATCCTTGATGAAGTTAGGCGCGATTACTGGAGGAACGAAGGAGGGTGGATATATCGCATGGCCGTATGCATCTACAAGCATGCAATTACAAACGGGCCGTTGTTACATTCTGCCGTGTTTAATTACCGCGCATAATACAGCGATTAATAAGCATGACTCGGTAAGTCTTTCCGTTCAGCGTCCTATTGCATTGGCTTAAATTGAAAAAAAAATCATCGAAATTTTTTTATTTTTATTTGGCATCCCTTAACAGATGCTCATTCATCTGTCCGAAATGCATACACATATATTTAAACGGAAGCCAACGGAAGAAGCGGCGGTATGGTTTCATCGCAACAAACGATGCAGGTGTTGTGAATTTCTCGGAACACATCCAACATTCCGTTTTTGCTCGAAATACTTTTCCTCTCACTGCAAGGACACGACGGCTCTGTGCCCCGCACTTCGCGGATTCCCGTGATAGACTGATTTACTAGCCAAATAGACGACAGTCGGTGGCGTGTAGAAACGAGCTCGCAGAGAACACTTCACGATTGCTTGTAATCGCGCTCCGCGCTATACACTTATATACGCTTCGACCGATTCACGTGCGATAAAATTAGCGACACACCCATACACAAAAATGCAGCGTTTAGCAAGCGAGCCAGGCGGCCGTTCCTGAGCTTCCTTGAGCCTCCTAAACAAACCTATCTCAATTGCACAGAGATATTCCTCCGCCCCATCCGCACACCTCCATCGGGCGGTGGAAATATTATTCCCGAGAGGAAAATCAACCACCGAAACAATGAAACGAATTCGAACGAGCATGATGTCTGGGACAGAGCAAACGATCATCCAAACAAAACCCGTCCGAGTAATCAATCCACGCTCGTAATCAGAAGGAAATCTGCAGCAGACTCGCCCCGATGCTGCCGTATCGTGCAGAAGACGCGCATTCCTTTGCGTCCCCTGTGTCGGTGTGAAATGGGTGCTGCTATTTTCGCGATCGCCGCTGAGATTCGCGAATCAGAATCGGTGCGAAACACACAAAAAAAAATCCAACAACAGCTACATAATCGGTTTCGCGGCTCGCGTATCAACCCCGGGCTAAAAAGAGAGAAAGATTTTGCGTTACTTACACGACGTCAAAAACACCGAGCAGGTCCATTGTGTTGAGCATGATGTTTTGATTGGGTTTGCGGATGAATCGCCCAGAGGCACAGGTTGAATTTTGATTTGCTTTTCCCCCTTTGTTCCTAAAACCACTCGCTCAGCTCATGATCGGTGCAGCTTTTAACATGCAGCACCTGTAAAACACATTTCTTACACACAAGCCCCCTCCTGCATCGGGGAAACAAACTGTATCCAACTTCCAAACGAACCGAACAGATCGGTACCATATTACATAATCGGAGCACAATCACAATAGAAGTTGCACTTCAACGTTCACAACTTCCTACAATTTTTTTTGCACTAACAATCCAATCAACTATCTCGGAAACTGATGATCCCTTAAGCTTATTACTCTGTAACTAATGCATATGTGGCACCCGCCGTCGTAAGGGGCGAACGTTCCTCCGTCCTTTAAAAATATATCCGTCCGACCGAATGGCGATGATGCGCAAGACTAGCAAGCGAGCTCGTGGCTGAGGAGCAGGTCGATTAGCAAATTGCAATTGGAGCATCGCTCGTCACAACTGATACACAACAGCAAAAAAAAACAAATCGGACCCGCAACGAAGACGAGCGGTGTAATTAAAGATCGGAAATTGTCTTCCGAAAACGTCTTCGGCCGGTTGCATTCCCAACACCGGCGCGTCCCCCGCCATCACTTCAGTGTGTGTTCTCCTAAATTTCTTCTTTTTTTAACTTTATAACATTGAATTGGACTGCTAGTGCCATTAAGTCCTAAAATTCTGTTTACATTCGCCGCAAGTTAAGGCTTTTGTGATCCCCGCTCCGCTTGTGAGCTCTCGATCGCATATATTGCTCTAACGAAATCGCTCTACGCCCTGTGGATCGAGCAGGCGCAAACAAAAAAGGCCCCCGACGACGTCCGAGTGTCTCTGTGGGCGATTAAGATGCAAATCTCTCTGTGCATTTCTATCCTCCCGAGCGTGAGTGAGTTGCTGCTGCTGCTGCTGCTGCTGCTTGGGAGAAGCACGAGATCGGGTGGTGATGCTGAACGCGATCAACGACGCCAGAGCGCAAAGTCCAACATCGAGAATGCAATCGGCGGCCGCGGGGTGGGGACGGTACCGAAGCGAGGGGCGATGCACTCAGTGCACTTACACCACATGGCAGCTGTGACGTGCACCGGGCGTGTAAGGTTAATGGAGCTGTAATGCTTTTTAATGGCTCTCTCGGGGTTCTCCTTTACGGGCCCCTTACCATTGGCCGGTAGAAAGCAAACCGATCGATCGGTTGCGGATCGCGATTGTTAACGAATCAATCGCCGGGGCGAGAACTTCGGTTCGACAATTAACTTGTAATGTATTGGGAGGGTGAGAGAATAAATCAATAAAGCTTAGCTAAAAGTGTGCATTAAATTGATTTCAACGAAGTTTTATGGGGAAATTTTGAGTAGAAGAAGATAAAATAGTATCATCGAGATTGAAACAACAAATAGTTCACATATCTTAGTGCGAACCTAGCAGTGTTTTTGTAGATGTAATAAATAAAAGACTTAATAGTTAATAAAATAAAACAGGATAATCAATTTCTAAACACTGCACATTTTATATTTGATTTATATTGATTTTTATGTACAATCCGAAAATTTCACAAAAAATGTTTATTATATTGTTATCATTTCTAACTGTTAATATTCTTTGCTAAATGCTAATAGATAACATTTAAACTATGGTGGCATATGAAGAAAAGAATAATCTCTTAAGAAAAGAATAAAAAAATAATCAAAATAATCGATAAAATAATCGATTTTGCTTAATACCAGTTTTAAAACGAATGTAGTTCGCGACGCTCTAGTCCTGTATTTAAATGTTTAAGATCCAATGCTGGTACTTTAGTGCTAAAATAGAAGCTTCCACGATTGTATCTCATGCTGCACTATGCCATTGTGTGATGGTTTCTTAAAACCCATGTTTGACGCAACGGAAACGACAACGGAAAAGCACACCCAACAGGTGGAAATGTTCGCAGGCAACAAACGAACGAGCACCACTTCTTCCCTCATTATGCGAGCGAAAACGGCGAACGGCATAATGTTCGCGTTCCGTTTTTCCCTGATAATAATAGATTTTCCACCCCGTTTTGTCTGTTCGCACACTCTTGCGAGCGGATCTCGGAGTCAGTCCACCAGCCGGGTGCAGCACGCAGGCATTTTTCACAGGTAAGCGGTTTGCCGTGGGGACAAATTCTTGCCAGCACAAAAACCAACATACTGCAAGCAAGCACTCACGAAAAGACAGATGTGTGATCCGTCGCGAATAAGCAAAGCTAAAAACAAAACCTCCCCCAAAACAAAAACACAATAAAGTAAATGATCCCCTCCCCCCGGAAAGATTGTGTTTCGCGCGCTCGCGGACAAGCTTTAAAGCCCTTGCGGTGAAAAAATGCTATCGCCCGTTCAATGCATCATCGGTAAAATATGTGCTGCCAGAATCGCGTGACGAAGCGTTGGCTCTCACTTTGGCATCGTTTCGGTTTGGTAATAGTCGCCTCGGTAGTAGTAGTAGTAGCAGTTCTACGTACTAATAATTTGACGCACGCTGCCCTGTGCGGCTTGCTTGTGGATGAATCACCAGCAACCGGGTGGCGGGAATTCCTCGAACGATTTCATGAGCATATGACAAGAATGTCAGCGTGATGTGTAATGAGTTTTTTTTGCTTTTATTTGCGAACGAAACTTCTGTTTCAATTTTTGTTCCATTCTACACTTCTGACCGAGCCGATAGGGTCACTCAACCCCGCATCAATCGAGCATATGTCGTGCTTGAACCCTATTTTTCCGATTCGAAAAAACTCGTAATGATAGCAATTTTAAACTTTTATCATTTACATCGACTTCGGAGCAAGTCGTTTTTGCGTTCGGCTCTATCGTTGCCGCTTCCCGCACCCAATACCTCGCTGTCTTTTTACGAATAATTACCCATTTTCTATCGCTTTCAACCACGAGCAGTCGACGATTCTCGAGGGACCATCGAGAATAATACAAAACAAAAGCAAAAACTTTTCCCTAAATAAAAAGCGAACTCCGCACGTAGATTGGAAACAAACTCGCAATTGAATTCCCTTCCGCGTGAGTACCAATCGTAGCCACATCCCAACGCCCGGCAACCCGGCGTATACAAGGACGCCAGCAGCGGGGTATGCAATTTTGCACAATTATCTAACACCGCTCAAGGGAACGACCGGCAGTCACGTCACTCAGGCCGGCGCGGACCTGTTTTCCGGGCCCGCGGTGGGCTGCATCGGTTTTGCAATGCGGCTCAGGGTAGGCAGGCGGCAAGTGCGCCGATTCGTCGCTCCCAAAGGCGACCCAAAATTTCGACCGGTTTTTCATGCGGCACAACCATTTTTCGGGCCCGGTGTCATCCGATGGGGAGGATGATCTGGTTCTGGCAGAAATTTCCCTCCCCCCTTCCTCGAGCGTGGGAATGGTGGGAGCCTTTTCTGTGGCCCATTTAAATAGCCGACGCACCCGGGATGGGAGGATACAGTACGCATTCGGTTCCCCGGCAGGACGCATCCTAAAATTAAACGATAGAAGTTAGCAAATTCAAATAGGCATGAAAGTAAGTATCGCGTTTGCGGTGTTGAAAGTCGATTTTTGTGTTGACTCGGTTTGTCTGCAAACGTTTTCCCGTTGCAGTTCACGCTCGGTTTAGCCATCACCATCGGCTTGGTGGCCTCGTTCTGCACGGCGAGCCCACTCTTGATCACGAAGCACGTGGTGCGGCAGCTGGTCGCAAACCATCGTACGCCGAAGACGGTCACACATGCCGTCGTTTACACGCCGGTCGTAGCACCGACCCCGCCACCAGCAGTACATCCGTTCGCGGCCGTCGGTCCAGCATTGCACGCGAAACTGTCCAGCACGGTCGGATCGCTCACGTCCCTGCTGAAGCACCCGCTTCTGCAGCATCCATGGCTGGCGAAACTGACGCCCGGCGGTGTTGTGGAGGTTTACCACAAGCACCGACCATCGACGGCACCTTATCCGGCGGCCGTTGAAACACCGGTCACCGTGCTCGATCTGCCACATGAAATCGAAGAGCATCATACGGTCGTGCCGGTTCCAGTCCCAGTACCAGCTCCGGTCCCACTGCCCGTCCCGATTCCTGAGCCCGTCCCAGAAGTCCCCGCTCCGGTGTACGGTGTTCCCGCCGCAACATACGGCCTTCCCGGAGGCGCCTCCGAATCATCCTCCTCCTCTAGCAGCTCCTCCTCCTCTTCGGCGGTCGAATCATCCGGTGCGAAATATATCGCGGTAAACCCTGGCGCACGTCACGAAGCGCCCCTCCCCGGGTACGACCACTCGGTGGTGCTCGAAAACCTCGAACCGGCTCCGGGAACCGAGGGTCTCACAATGCTCGTGCCACCGGTCGTTTCGAACGAGCTGACCAACTGGAACGCGGAGGAACCGGTCGTTCTGCGGGGACAGGACGTACTTTCGCACGAATACTTGCGCACGGCCGGTGAGGAGCCCGTCTCCCACGACGGTGAAGCCAAATACATCGCGATCAACAACGGCGTTCGCCACGAGGCACCTCTGCCCGGCTACGAACGATCGATTGTGATCGAAAACAGTGACACGGTGTAAAGGCGCCTCTGGTCTTCACCACAAAATTGCCCGCACAAAATTGTACAAAAATTCCCAACCGCCTCTGGCAAAAGAAAAACCAAATTTTAAATAAAAATCTGTCATTCCGAGGAATGCCTACGAACAACGCTCGTTCGCTCGTTCACACCTTGGGGGGTCGGGTTCGTTCGAACAAAACATACACTCAAAATGACATGCTAATTGGTGGGAGGTGGCCAGCGCAGGGACGCAAAAGATAAACGCATTCGATAAGGTCCCAATCGAAACCTGCTAACACACAGACCGGGGGAATCATTGTGTGTGTGTGTTTCTATTTCTTATATTGACTTGTGTATCAGCACAACCCTCAGCTGACTTTGCAGAGGGCAGAGTCTTAAACAGTAAAATAAGTAAAAAAAAACACACCCAAATGGGGATGATTAGTTAGCAGGCAGGCCGCCGCCCGAATGCCTAGAATGTGATAGATGTGAGCTGTTGGACATGTGTCCGGAACGGAAGAACCCCTTCCGCGGAACGCATCTTCTTCGCACATGTTTCGTGAGCGTAGGTTTCTTTTATAGCACAGCCTATTAGCACGCGAACGCTAAAGTGACGCGTTACCGGCCTTTACGGGGCACAATGGAATGTGATCTTCTCGGTAACCGAAACGGGCAGAGAGCGCTTTTGCTATCGAAAATTGGAAAAAGCGTGCTTCATCGATATGCGAGTTGAGAACTATTGAAAGAAAAGCAACATAATTTGTATTTTAGTTACAATCACAAGATCGATAGCGGAAAGAGCGAGCAACTATCAGTACCAAATCTAAACCATTTTACAAAATTTATTTTTATCAAATTTTAAACAATTCATTTGCATTAAATATGCTCCATAGATTTGTTTTTAAATGCTTATTTCTATGTAAAAATAAAAATAAAAAAATTAAGTAGATTTATTGGATTTTAAATATAAAAAAAACAAAATTAAAAATAATTTTCACTTCTACCAAAATTCTATTAGAATAATAAAGCAACCTCAAATAATGTGATAACAATTCGCGATAGATCAGTTTGATTATTGTATCAATAAAGCCTTGAACTATCAATGTGTGCTAAGTTTCCAAACAGCGAAGCGATAGCAGCACAGAAGATTAGACAAACTAATCTAAGCAATACTTTAAACGAGCGGAAACTAAACGCATACCACACTCAATCGTAGGCAGCGACGCCCATTCTATATCGCGTGCCCCCGAAGGCTTAGCAAATCGCAAAAACCGGAAACAAGGCTTAGTGGTGGGTGGGGAATCTGGCATCAAGTGTGGACAAGGCCGACGCTGGCTGACATACATTTCTCGCACTAATCATAACACACAGCTCAGAACAGCTGTTGGTAACAAGTCCGGGTTACAACACCCGGCGATGATAGTGAGCTCCGGCCGCGCAGAAAACATCCGCATCATCATTATCATCATCGGCCAGCATCGTGATTCTTGGGCTCTCCTCCGTGCCGCGATGAATCACGACCTTCCGGTGTGAATAATAAACAAGCGCAAACCCAGTAGCAACCAGCAGCCAGAGGGCTACGGGAGCACCCAAACATGTCCACACATGTCCGATCCGGTGTTCTTTTTCCCGGTTCGTTGTCGCTAAGCTGCCCAACACCAGGACACAGGACATCCAAACGGCTCGCGTTCGATGTGGTGAAATGCCTTTCTCCTCGTCGTAGTTCCGCAATGGCGTCTCCCCGCACAAGACGCACACGCTTTTTCTCGCACGGGATTAATGAAAACGCAACCCACCGCAGCTGCGCAAGGCTTTTTGTTTTGTGTGTGCGGCCTATCACCCCCTCTTCCCTCCCTCCCTTCCGCGCCCTCGCCAGTTGGAAGGACTTTTTTGGCGGTGGGAAAAACAGGCCACGGGAAAAACGAAAAACACCATCCCGCGCGCACCCTTCTTCTTTCGCCACAACACGCATACAAACACACAAACGCACACACACACGCGCGCGCACGCACCAAAAGGTGACGCACGTCAGATCTTGAAATGTCAAAAAATGAGCAATTTTGTAGTCCTCCACCTCCTCCACCTTTTTCTCCCGTGTTCGTCTTATTTACTTACCGAGTTTCCTTTCCTGCTGGGGCTAGGAGTGTATCCGCGCGTATGGCTGTGGTTGTGTGAGAGTGTGCGTATTTGCACACTTGCGACCGTTTCTACGCTTCCGGGACGAGTAGGACGAGATGCAGGACAATTCAGCCACTTGCTACACCACCGTCGAATTTTTTTCTTTTGCACGTCCTTTGCTTTCTTGGCTGCTTCCTTTCACTGCTGCTGATGGTGTTTCTTCTTCTTCCTCTTCGACGCAACACCAAGCACCCACCAGCGCGTTGCTGCGCGTTCTTTTCGCTACCGTCGCAGCAGCAGCAGCAGCAACACTAGCACAGCCTACCAACTCTATCCGAGATTGATTATTTTCTTCTTCAAACACGGGCTAGGCCACTGCGCCGAGGTGCAACAGCATTGTTGCGGTTGCGGCCACTTTCCTAAACCACACGGCCTCCCCCAGCTGCACAACACCACTTTCACGGTCACACACAACACGGAACAGGGACACACAGCGAGCACGAAGAACACTTTTTACTCTCCGGATGGATGGATGGCGGCGGCACTGGTCACCTTCACTTCCGGATTGGCGTTGCGTTGAATCACCGCGCGGACACTGCGGTTGGAGTAGATTTACACTTGACAGCCGAGCACCTGCACGCGAATTTCGGAGGGGGCGAATGTTGACACCCTTGCTTCCGACCGGAGGACAATAATACAGCGACACCACGGGGAACGCCGCCACCAGAAACGGAACCAACAATTCTCTCGCCTGTGGTGTGTGCCCTGTACCCGATGCTGGTAGTGGTAACAGCTAGCGCACACACGCACACACTCCCGCATGCAGCACAGCGCGCATACGCACAGTATCACGCACACACGCGCACGCTGTCAAAATTTGCCGGCGCACTTTTTCCACGGTACGCGAGGCTGCGTGGTGGTGTAGGTACTACCTCAAGGCAGGTTTCGGGCGGCCATGTTGAATTCGCAAATGACGGCTTTGGTAGAAGCTTGTACACTTTAACTACTTTATACGAAAGCGACAATTAGTATTAAGCGTAAAACGATGAGAAAAGTGGCATATTGGAGCTAGATAATTATTTTAAATGAGTATAATCATCGCTTAACTTCCTCAAGCAAATTTGACTATCTTTTCTTGGTGATCCCACCTTCTCCAATACAGCTTTCCACACAAATCGACGCCTGCACAGCCGCTGCTCACTGAGACAGAATAATTTGATTTTTCCATGACGTCACTGAAGCATCATCACAACATGTTTACCCACCTGCTAGAAAGAGTACTCTATATGAATCAGGTTACAACTCGAGCATGGGTGGCGACTGTGCACTTCCATCTCTTCAAAATTCAAAAGAGCAAATTTACCTACCAATGAATTGATTAACCGTTACTAATAACTTGGATATCGTTTGGTTCTTACCGTCATTAAGAGTGACAAATTCCGGAATGCATATATAATGTATATCTAGCTGGACCATATGAATAACAATTAAGTTGAAAAGTATTCAGATATATTTCAAATTTATGAAATTGAGAGCGAAACTCTTCTCAAGATGTGTACGTATAACCTCAGCTGTAGAGTAAAATGTTTCCATCAACACGACGGTTACTATAGGCTAAATCGTTTATTTATTGGTTTTTGATTAAATAATCGTGCATATACGTAGGTTTCGCTCAAATCCTCCCGCGGCTTGATATAAAACAAAAAAATCAGACATAAAATGGACCCCCTGATCAATTATTGCCCTATATCTTATCCCACCTCCATACGGTCCCATCATCACACACGCATATCAGTATATTTCCCGTCCGGGAAAATGACGTTTGCCGGATGGCGGTCACACACTTCGGATGAAACAGAGTGCTGCAACGCGGATGCACCGGATCGTCCGTGTCCAGCTCCCAGATGTAGGTCCGACCCGTTTGATTGCCAAGCGCCAGATACCGCTGCCAGTAGTCGAGCGAGAAGCGCACGAACCAGATCTCGCTCTCCTTAAACTCTAGCGTTGTGATTACGGTGGTGGTCGTTTCGTTATGTTTCACCTCCACATCCTCCAGCTTGCCCGGCTTCCAGCAGACGATCGTATTTTCACACGATTTCGACAGCACAAAGTCACCCATCCATCGCACGCAGTCAACGTAGTTCCGGTGGATGTCACGCGTTGAGAACACGGGAAAATGTTCGTTCACTGATGGGAACCGCGCCAGGCTCTTGGCCTCGTTAAAGGTGTAACTGTTGCGGATGGCGTTTTGCATCGTCTCCGTGTCCAGTCGCCACATCTTTAGTGAGTGGTCCATACCGCACGACATGATGCGCGTCCCGAGGATGTCAAAATCGAAGCTTAGCACTTCATCCCGATGGCCCTCGACACCACCAAACACCGCAATGCAAATGTCCGTCTTGGTGTTCCACAGGCGCAACGAGTGGTCCTTGCTGGCGGACATAAGCAGGTAAGGCTCTTTCGGGTGAAACTTCACCTCGTTGATGGCATGCCCGTGGCCGATGAAATATTTGTGCCCCTTAAGCGATGCCGTATTGAATACCCTCACGACCCCTCGCAGCCCAGCAGCGGCCAGCAACGGTCTCCCACTTTCGACGTCATGCGACCAGGCACACGTATAGAATACTTCTTCCGGCTGAAACAGGCACAATGGAAATAACGTTTAGTTTACAAATAGCTTTTGATAAGCGAAAACCAAGTCACATACATCTGGATCCGCGTAGCATTGTTTGAGCGTAATTTCGCCTTCCTCCTGGCACTGGTAGATCGTGACGCGGTTGCTTCCGACTGTCGCAAACGTTGGTAGTTCCCCGTTCTTGAGATTGTGATTAAACTGACAACCGAACAGAGCCTGACCGTGATCTTCCTTCACGTAGCCGCCGAATTTGTAGATAGGTTTCACCACCTTAGGTACCTTTTTCTTCGATCTCCGCCGTTTCTTGCGGTTGATCTGGCTTTCGCTGCCGTTCGACGTGTTGTCGGTGCATGTGCTACCGATGCTTGATGTTTCGTGCTGGTGAGAACATTTAGAACATTTAGTTAAATGTGTACAAACATTGTCATTTAATCAGCTGACTTGGTGTGTTCCATACCATCTCATCATCTTCTTCATCCGATCCATCGCCGTGCGTGTTGTTCGCGAGTTTCATTTCGTTGCTTATTTTATTGTTCTGTTTACGATGCGCTCAAGTACAAACAAATGTCACAACCACCTGGGCTTGATCTGTCTGCAGCAACAAACAAAGGAACCCGCCAAATGAGTTTAGCACACTTTGTTTCGGATTTTCCCGCAGGTGTTTAAGGACTAATGTTTCGTTGGAATTCTGCACCGCAGGACTATACTGGTGGGGATTTCTGACACAGTTACAATAGTTTAATTCATTAAAACTATAAATTATTCTACAAATGCAGTACAACAACTTCACACACCAAGCTTGATGTTGATCGTTGTTGCTTTTGGTCGATTTTTTCCGACCGGTGTGTTTCGTCGACTATTGTGACATTTTATAAATCGTCGAAGTCGAATCGTCGAATAAATTAACACAAACAAATGTTTGTTATTAAGGAATACGGAAGGAAATGGAATTAATTATCATAATATGTGGTATTACGAAATTGTACAGCATCTTGGAACCATTTAATCCGATCTTTTGACGCTATCACGAATAACCAAATGGACTTTAAATTTATTGAGCACTCGTGTTATCCGGTTACCTAAAATAGATGTCACGTTCAATGAAGCCAGTTGACAGTAGCAGAAAATTTGTCAAGAAGAAAGCGAAGATCCGAAGAATAAAGCAAGTGTTTGGGAAAGAATTGTGAAAATAAACTGAAAATCACCCGCCCGAACGTGCGAGAAGGATAAGAAGGCATTCCGTGAACACTTGAAAAAGGTAAAAACAACAACCATGGGTTCATCAAAAAAGCATAAACGAGATTCTAAAAAGCATAAACGTCGTTCGCGTAGTCGTTCACGTAGCCGCTCACCACGGTACGAGCGGGAGCACCGTTCCCGATCGTACTCGGAGGACAACGATGGTTACGGCAATGAGGCGACTGCGGCGGTGGAACGCCGCAGGCATAAAAAGCACCGCCGTGACATCGAGCAACAGCAGCAGCCCCGTCACCACCATCATAGCGGACGGCACTACGAGCGTGACCACCAGCGCAGCAGTCAACGCGAGGCGGCCGTGAACGCCGTCGACGATGATTCGGACAGCTCGGACTGTGTGGAGGTGCCGCTGGAGGATACAAATGCTCCTCCACCACCACCACCTACCATCAGCCGCAAGTCGCCCGGTTCCGATGCGGTTCCTTCACCTCCGCCACCACCGCAGGTGCAGAAACGTCGCCATCGGTCACCAACGCCTCCACCGGCTCCGAAAACGTCGTCCTCCCGGAAGCGGTCGGTTTCACCGATCCCCTCGAACGGTGCCGGAGACGTGCTGTCGGTGGAGGAAACGAACAAACTACGGGCAAAACTTGGTTTGCGTCCCTTAGAGGTGGGACCGTCCAAGGTGCAATCGGAGTCGTCCTCGAGAAGAAGACACCGGTCCCCGACACCTCCTCCACCGCCATCACCCTCGAAGGGATCGTCTTCGTCTCGCAAGCGATCCGTTTCACCCATTCCCGACAATGGCGCCGGTGACGTGCTTGCCGTCGACGACACGAACAAGCTGCGTGCCAAGCTGGGCCTGCGTCCACTGGAGTCGTCATCCTCTTCGTCGAAGAAGCGCACCCGTTCCCCATCACCTCCACCACCACCGAAAGCTTCTTCTTCGTCTACCCGGAAGCGTTCCGCTTCCCCTATCCCTGAGAACGGGGCCGGCGATGAACTTTCAATCGAGGAAACCAACAAACTGCGTGCGAAGCTTGGTCTGCGTCCTCTGGAAGTCGGTGGTGCTAGCTCAAAAGTGGACAGCGCGGGAGCGAAGGGTGGCAGTGACTCCGAAAAGAACGCCGAAATGTTGAAGGACGACTGGGGCGAGTTCTATCACAAGCCGGCCAAAAATCTGTCGGAGAAAACGCAGGAGGAAAAGATGCGCGAGAAGCTGAAGGAACGTCGCGAGAAGCGTGCGATCGAGGAGAAGCTGAAGCGCCTGAAGACGCTCGGTGAGGAGGACGAGGTGGACGATTTGAAGAGCTGGGTGGCAAAGACGCGCGATAAGGATCGTTTGAAGCGTGAGGCCGAAGAGCGCGCCCGGTTGCTCGATCAGATGGACGAAGAACTCGTGTCGGGAGACGGGCCGGATGTGATGGACCGACCGGGACCCTCGAGAAAGGGAGCGGGAGGCAAAAGTTCGTACAAGGATCGCGACCTGCAGGGACTGCGCGTGGAGCACGATGTGGAAGCGTTCACCGAGGGCAGACAGGTCATCCTCACGCTGAAGGATGCGGATGTGCTGGACGAGGAAGCGGGCGATACGCTCGTGAACGTGAACATGGTCGACGACGAGCGGTACAAGCGCAACGTGGAGAACCGGAAGGCAAATCCCCAGCACTACGGTTACGACGTGTACTGCCAGGACGACGTGGACGAGTTCGGTATGCCGAAGCAGCGCGAAATCCTCGGCAAGTACAACGAAGAGATCGAAGGAGGCCATCGCAAGAGCAGCTTTGTGATTGGCACGAACGCAGAGCGTGAAGCGCAGGAAAAGCGTCGCCTACTCGAGATCAAAACAAAGCTCGAGAAGAAAAAGCTGGACTCACTGGAAACGACGCCTCTCACGCTCGTCTCTGATTACTTCACCGAAACGGAGTTGTCGACGTTCAAGAAGCCGAAGAAAAAGGTGCGCAAAATACGGCAGAAGCTTACGGCGGACGATTTGCTTGCCACGCTGCCGACGGCGGAGGAAGGTGGCGGTGATTTGGGTTCGCGTTCGCGACGAAACGAGCGTACGAGTGAACGGGGCCGTCCGAGTGGTGGTGGTGAAGATCGTAAAGCAATTCGTTCCCGTGCGGCAGAGATACTCGTCACGGATGACACACCGGCGCTGCCGGAAGATTTTAGCACGGTCAAGCTGGAGGACGCACTGGAAGACGATGAAGACCTGCAAGCGGCGCTGCAGAAAGCGCGCCGGCTGAGACAAAAGGAGGCAATCATCTCCAAGGCGCTTCCGATCGATCCGGAACGCATAAAGAGCGAGGTGAAGGAGGAACCGGACAGTGGCGACGAGCAGTTCGATCATCACGGTGCGATGTTGCTGAACGCGACGGCCGAATTCTGCCGCACGCTCGGAGACATTCCAACGTACGGTACGGCCGGCAACCGCGAGGAGGATCCGAACGACATGATGGACTTCGAGCGGGACAGTGGCAGCGAGCGGGGGGACGGTATGGAATCGGACCCGGAGGAGGGTCCATCGACGTCGCGGCGCCATCATAACAACCACCACCACCACCACCGGGCCGGCTCCCAGCACGCCGGCACGTGGAACTCGGTCAATACGGAGCAGGAGCAGGAGGACAACCGCGAACTGAAGGTGGAGGAGGTGGCCATTCTGGACGAGGAACCGGACGTGGCGCTTAGTGTGGCCGGCGCGTTGAAGCTAGCCCAATCGAAGGGTTACCTCGAGCGGGAGGAAAGCAATCGGCCGAGCAACGCACGGTTCGCGCATCTGCAGGCGCAGAACTACTCGATCGAGGACAAAAACTACGGCGAAGAGAACGACAAGTACTCGCGGCGGGACCGGTACGCCGGACCGATCATGGACTTCAAGGAGAAGGAAACGTTCAAGCCGAACGTGAAGCTCGAGTACATCGACGACAACGGCCATCTGCTGACGCCGAAGGAAGCGTTCCGTTATCTGTCGCACAAATTCCACGGCAAGGGACCGGGCAAGAACAAGGTCGAGAAACGGTTGAAGAAGAGCGAGCAGGAAGGGGTAAGTAATGGAGGTTTAAATTGTTGTATATTGTGAAAAAATAGGGCAAATTCGAAAAACAAAAATTCAGTCTATAGTAGTTTCCATACCTGTTAACGGATTCAATTTTCTTGCGCTAGATTTTGGCGAAGGTTGCTTTGATATACATCGCGTGTGAAACAACCCAGCTCGTGTTTTAACATTCGTTCGTTCTATTCCTCTTCCAGTTGATGAAAAAGATGAGCTCCACCGACACGCCGCTCGGTACGCTGAACATGCTGCAGGCGAAGCAGAAGGAAACTCAGTCACCCTTCATCGTGCTGAGCGGGACGAAGCAAACCACGAGCATCGTCAAACAGAAGCGCTAGGGTGCCGCCGTCTCGGTCGACCTTTTATTCTACGGCGTGTGCGTGTGTGTATTTGTGTTAGGCAAAATCTATTTCTTAACCTTCTGGAGTACAGAGTGCGATTTTTTTCCCGATCCCCATCATATTTCGAAGGATGCTGTTTTACACGTTTCCTCAAACGTGAACCGCAACATAACGTAAAGTAATAAAAGTCTCTCAATATGTGAGAATTATAGAGGAACTGGTGAACACATGTGTCCTTTTCCAACGTTTTAGCTTTCAACACAGCAGTCGGAAAGATAGCAACATCCAAAAAATGTACAACAAAGTCGTACTTTCATCAGTCTCTGGCAGTTTTCCATACTCAGGGAATTTTATTTGCTCACTTTCGCATTTTTCTGCTTCTTGCGTAGTCTTTTGCTTACCGCCTCCTTCTCGGTACCCTTGCTGCGGCCACCCTTCCCACGGAGGGCTCCACGAACGCTGTACAGCACACCGAGCAACCCGATGGCCACGGACAGCACAATGAGCTGCATGCTCGTGAGCAACCATCCGTCCTGGTCGGCTAATCGCATACCGAGGACGGTATCGTGCAGTGTGCAAAGCGGCTGTTCCTGTGTCAATGGACGTAGTAAAAGGACGGCATGCTCTGTACCCGTGTCTAAAATTTCAATACAAAAAAGTAAATTAAATGGCCACCTAGGAGAACACAAAAAACAACGCCCACTTACATTCACAACCATCGAACAATTCGCGCTCGATATTGTCCACCAGAAGGTTCAGCTTGGCGTACGATTCCGTTGAGCCCGTCCCGAACGCGAGGCGGAAACTGTTTTGGCCAATGTCGAGTGAAAAGCGCACGCCGGCGTAGTTCAGCTCCGGCAGGAAGAGTCTTGTGGTGCCGGGTGGCAGCCGAGGATTGTTGATCACCAGCTTGCCATGCCGAAGCCGAACGCCGGCGTAACCGTTGACGAGCGATTGCAAGAAACCGCCCGCACCGGTTATGAAGTTGCCCGCACCGTCCGCACCGTCACCGTTTTCGCTCCACACGTGAAACGGTGCGCGTAAGTATTGTTTGTAGCTTCGATGAAACATGGCTGCCGCTTGGTCGAGCTCGTTCAGATCGAGATGGCCGATCGTGTGGATGGCCCAGGTCATGGCGGGACCGTCCTTACGCGTTACCATCGAGTAAAGGCGCAGATTGTTTGCCTTTGTCGATCTGGAATGGCAGAATTGGTTTAGTTTTATTTCGCATGCTTTTTTCGCAACACAAACACAAACTCACTCCTTCATGGGAAACTCCAGCGGGTAACCAAGCAACACAACATCGGCCTGCTTGATCGGCGTCCCGAACGTGTACTCCTTGTACTCCGGGTGCAAATCGTACTGCGCGTTGTACGGAAGTGTAATGCTTTTGGCCACCCTTAGGAACTGAGCAAACTCTTCCTCGGAAACACCCGCCAGCTCGCCCCGGCAGTGACACCCAACGAACGCACCGAAGAACAGATTGTGAGCGGCGATCACGTTCGTGTACACACTGTTCGTCACGTTGTGGTGATCCTCGTCCGGGCCCATAATACGCCCTATATCGAACGTATCCGTCTCGGGATTGTAATCAACGCGACTCTTCCAGAAGCGGGCCGTTTCGTACGCCAATCGGCAAGCGTCGGTACGCAACCAATCGAGATCACCCGTGGCGTAGTAGTACAACCGGGCCGCATACGCAACGTCGGCCGTAATGTGATGTTGATACTCGGGCACCTGCGGACAAAAGTCGGGCGTTACCTCACGCCCGGTAAACGCGGACTCCCACGCGTACTGCCAGCCTTCGTAGCCATTGCTGCGAGCGTAATCGGCCGCCGCTTCCGTCACGAGAGTACGATAGTGCAGCAGCTTGCGTGCGTTCTGTGGATCGAGCAGCAGGATCGGGGGAAACATCCACATCTCCGTGTCCCAAAAGCTGTGCCCTTGGTACTCGGCTAGTTCTTTACCACCGCGACCCAAACCCGATGGGGACAGACCGTAGAATGGATAACTTCCCGGCTGAAACGATGACTGGGATGGCAGGGAGCTGGATAGGTAGAAGGCGCTCGCTTTTATGACCCGATCGAGCCGATCGTTTCCCTCCACACGGATTCCGTACTTGTGCCACACCCGATCCATCTCCACGCGGTGCAACCGTTCGTGGTCGGACGTTTTCAAACCACGAAGCTCCTTTTCCACCTCTTGCTTTGAGTGCGAGAAAACGGTCAAGTAAAGGAACTCCCGATCCGTTTCCTCCGGCGTGAGAGTTACTCTGCCCGGAACTTGCTTGTACGCCACGCACACACGATGGCCTTCCTTTTGGTATCTCGGATCTTCGACCTGTTTCGTGCGCGCGCACGTCAGCAGATACTCGTCCCCTTCCACGGTAAGCTTTTCCGGTGGGTCCTCCACCAGGTCGATGCTTTTCGCTCCTGTTAGCTGGCGGATATCAATCTCCACCGGCTTGTCCGAGGCTAGCCTTCGAATGTGCACCCGGTTCACGATCGTTTGATCGAAGTGGCGGTTCGGGTACACTTCATGCTGCACCCGGTAGCCCCCGGTTGGATCTTCCAGAGTCGTGCGAAATTTGCCACTCCGCATGTCGAGCTGATAGCGACAGTTTTTAGGGTGCGCAAGCCGCGACGAACAGTTTGCCAGCTGAATGTTGGCAAAGTTGGGTATCCGGGCACGATGGCTAACGCCCTTCAGCCCATTGTAAACACCGTTCAGGTGGACCGAGTCACCGTACACGACGAACCCGAGATGCCCGTTGGCTAGTGTTGGCGTTACGGCTTTGTTTGGTAATCTGTGAACGAATGTGAGCAGAAAAAACAATAAACGTACTGAACATGTCACCACAGGCCGGCAGAAATTCGGTCGAAGCTTCATTAATTACTTAGTCGCGTTGAAGAGGAAGTTGTACTCTTCACCGCTGACCGTTGCGAGGGACAGCCCGCAGGCAAACAGTGCTAGAAACCACATTTTTCACTGATAAAAGATAACATTTTCTACCCTGCCGGGGTGCCGGTTATTTAAAATGCTTCAAGCACTGGCGAAGAAAGCGCACAACAGCTGACGTGTATTTGTTTGGGTTCGGTAGTTCGTAGAGCTGCCGAATGAGTCTCAAATGGCGCTGCAATCGGACTAATAATGAACGAAAATGAACTTCTCGCGCCTTGCATCTCGCTCGCACGATTCCAGCTTCCTATCTTCGCCGGCGATCCAAATGGCCGTTTGTTCGAGATTCGGAAATTGTGCATCTCTTTCTCGGGCATTTTCGGAACATTTTTCTGCACTTCGGGCCGAGACGCAGCTGCCGCAGGCCAAATTTGCGGGCGGAAACTTCCGGATTTCTGAGCAATCTGTGCAGTGATTAAAAACGAGTTCGTTGGTTATTTTATGAAAGTGGGAGAGCGTAAACAGATTTTCTAACGCGGTGTGACGCCGAGGAGCCCTTCTTTCACCGGAACCAAGTTTTATCTGCAGGCTCTTTGTTTGAAATTTGGCTGTCAATTTGTGTCGTCCATCGTGGTCACTATTCAATATAATGTATTTCAGTTGACGGTGTCGATATTTCAGATGATAAGTTACAACGGTTTTAACTTCAACGGCATGTGAATGGCGGGTCGAATATAAAGCTATGCATGGGCCATCTGAGTAAGCGAAAAATTCAGAGCAGTGTTATTCCTCGTGTTAAACTTGTTGTTTGGAAAGACCTAGAGGCTCTTGGTTTGAAATTTGGTCGTCAGTTTGTGTCGTCCGTCGTGGTCACTGTTCAATAAAAATGGTCATGGCCGTGTCGAGTGTCGAAAAGTCCCAGAGTGCGTTCATCGCGGGTGAACGCCAAAAATCTCGCATCTCGCTCGCGCAAATCTCGCTTCCTATCTTCGCCGGCGATCCAAATGGACGTTTGTTAGAAATTCGGAAATTGTGCATCTCTGTCGCGCAATGCTTCGAAAAACTGGGCTTCACTATGGGCTTTAGGGCCGTTTCGAGGTCAAATTCGGCTCGCGGCTTTCACATTCTGAGCAGTGCCGACTGTGCCAAACTGTGTTGTGATAGAAAAACGAACTCGTGGGTTATAAACAGATTTCTCTGGAGGGTGATTTTATGGAGGGTGATATTATTTAAAATTGAGCTGCTTATATGCTAAGATTTTTTAAAGCCGTGCGTGGGATGATAGGAGATTTCGTCCTATGCGATTGTGTATCTTGACTCCTTTCACTTTTAATCTCGAGATCTATATAATGATGATGATAAGATTTTTCATTGATTTGTTGATAAATTAGATAAAAAAGAATGAGACAACACAAGTTTGTGACACTAACATCTATATTCGATTATTGAGCATTGTATGTGGCCAATTACACTAACATTAGATTTCCCTGTTTCGGAAGGTCACACGCCATAAACCACACTGTATGTTGCAGAAGTATCCTGAAACACGGCGAGGTAGTCCCACTCATACTGTGGAAATCATAAATGTGAATGGCTGTATGGGCTTTGTGAAATTTTCTTCAGTGCCATCACTTCTTTAAGAGTAATATTATCGTTCCGATACCGATGTTTGAGAGTGGGACTTTTCATCATCATCATCGGTTTAGGTCAGGTCGCTTAGCTCTTCGGATTGGTTTGACGGTTTATTGTTCTAGGAAGTCTGCGTTATCCATTGCCTAATCGTATCACATATTCTTGTTTTAGTTTCGTACATCGGGCCGTTCTGAAAGATTTGTTTACTTAAGCCGACGATGACGACCTCAGATCAAATTGTATTGCGTAGCTGCCTCCTTTTCGATTCGTTTCTACGACCCCCCCCCCCCCCCCCCCCCCCCCCCCCCCCCCCCTTCCACGACTCCAAATGACAAGTTAGAACAAATTTTAACAGACGACACTTGACCTGACATCGTCAAATTTTAGAATTTCGTCGCGTACGACAGTTGTTGGGACTTTTTTTTTAATAAAACAGTATTCTCACGCTAGCGGATACCCGCTATAAACAGAATTCTATACCTAGTTGTGATTTCCTATTTAAGAACGAATGTAATACTTTTAGTAATTGAGATGAAATATCATCGAAATAATAATTTAAACGGTCAATTACTCTGAATCAGGCCTTGTCACTCTATTGTTGATTGCGTCGCTTGGATAAGAATTTTTTAAAGTTGTTTTGCAATTTCAAAAAAGTTGTTTTGCATTTGGTTTGTACGAAGGTGTACAAAGCAGATGTGATAAAAAAATATGAATATTCTTTCCGAGTACGCGAAAATCGAGGGCAAAACTAGACGGACTGCTCAGTTTCAAAAAGTCCGGATTTGAATTTGCGCACTGTATATGACAAAAAAAAAACAACCGGTACGATCGGATCGTTGTTTTCCCCCGCTGGCTTCGTGGTTTTTCTTTTGTCGTTCTTAGGGGAAAAGCAGTATCGGTTTTGTTAAATTTGACCGATAACTTTTAAACAGACTCCGGGTTATTGAAATAAAACCTTATACACGTACTAGTTCTAGTTTACTAGTACTAGTTTTATCTTCAGGATGGTTGAAATGTTAATTACTCGCAGTGGTTGCTCAATAAGAGTCGAATATCGTGGGGTTTCGATTAAAATAGTTTACTTTATTATGAAATTCAATTATTAAAATACAACTTAAAATTGGCACACTTCCCCCTCTTTAGGCTCTTTGTCCTTAGAACAGTTTGCTCACCAGGAAGCATACTATCAAAGACACGAAAGCCATCGCTGATGTCTGCAGTGCCGCAGCGCCATCACCTTGGTCGGCAACCTTTACGCCGAGCGTGGTTGGCTTCAATCGGCAATTGTTGATGGCCTGATCGTTTGTCAACTGAATACTGGCAACCGTGCCGTTATCTGCAAGATAGCAAACCGCAAAATTAGTGACTGCAGCGTTGGGAGGGAGCAGCTATAAGGGAGCTAAAAATGAGCGCCTAATCTTACATTGACAGTTCTGGCAGATGCGTTGCTCCTTTTGATCGACCATCAGTTTCAGATCGGTCTGGCCAACCGTTTTGATGTCGATCGTGAAGGCGTTCGCTCGTACGGTGAGCGAAAACTGTACGCCACGGTACTCGATCGTGGGGATGTTCAGGACGTCGGTGTTCGGCGTTGGGCGCGCGTTACGAATCTCTAGCCGATCCTGGTGGAGCCGAACGCCCGCGTACCCGTTGAGGATGGACTGGAGGAACCCACCGGCACCGGTTATGAAATTGCCCGCGCCCGGCTCGTTGTTACCGTTTTCACTCCACACGTTGAACGGCGCCCGCAGGTACTGGCGATAGCTCTTATCGAACATCGCGGCTGCCTCCTGCAGCTGATTAAGCTCCAAATGTCCGATCGTGTGAATAGCCCAAGTCATCGCGGGGCCATTTTCGCGCGTCACTTGCGAGTACATGCGGAGATTATTTGCCTTGGTCGTGCTGGAGCAGGGCGAACGGGGCGAGTAGGTTGGTTAGTTACCACCGGAAACCGATAGGGGTTTCGTTACTCTTTGTTTTTGGTGTACTTACTCGTTCATCGGGTACTGCAGCGGATAGATCAGGAGCACGGTGTCGGCTTGCTTGATGGGCGTACCGATCTGGTAGCCTTCGTACTGGGGATGGAAGTCGCGTTCCGCGTCGTACAGCAGCGTCAGACTTCTGGCCACCTTCAGCAGCTCCTTGCGAGTGCTCTCCGGCACCTGGTCGTTGTTGCCACAGTAACACGACACGAACTCGCCGAAGAACAGATTGTGCGCCGCCATCACGTTCGTGAACGCATTGTTCGTTACATCCCAGTGGTCCTCATCCGGTCCCATGGCCCGGCGGATGTCGTACTTGTCGGTCGCGTTGTTATACTCCACCCGACTCTGCCAGAACAGTGCCGTGTGCGGCACGAGATCGCACATTTCCCGCCGCAACCAGTCCAAGTCACCGGTGGCGTAGTAGTACTGCCGGGCGGCAAACGCTACATCGGCCGTCACGTGATGCTGCTGGTCGCCATTTTGCGGGCAACAGTCCGGCGTCACCTCGGTGCCGGTAAAAGCCGACTCCCACGGGAACTGGATACCCTCGAACCCGTTCTTGCGCGCGTTGGCACGGGCACCACCGCTGACGGTGGTCCGATACTGGAGCACATGGGCGGCATTTACCGGATCCACCAGCAAGATGGCCGGATACATCCAAATCTCCGTGTCCCAGAAGCTGTGGCCCTGGTATTCCTGCTCCACGAGACCTCCCCGTCCGAGCCCGGCCGGAGCGAGCCCGTAGAAAGGATACCGACCGGTCGACGACGCCCGGGCATGGGACGGCAGTGAGCTGAACAGATAGAACGCACTGGCCTTGATGGCGCGATCGAGCTCGTTGTTCCCCACCACCGAGATGCCGTACCGATTCCACAGTTTCTCCATCTCGCGCAGATGCAGATTGTCCTGGTTCGTGCTCGTGGCACTCGCGATGTCACCGATCTGCCTTCGGCCTTCCTCCGCCGTGGCGGTGAACGCGGTATAGAACAGGAACTCTTCCGCCATCGTGTCCGGCCGTATCTCCACCAGCTCCGGAATGTTCGGATACGAAACGCAAACGTTATGGCCGAAGGTCTGTATGGTTGGATCTTCCACCTGAACGGTCACTCCGCACAGCTGCGTGTACTGCTGGCTGGCCGTTACGAACTCGGTGCTCGGTTGCCAGCTAAAGTCGGTGGTAGTCTGCGAACTCGGGATTTGTATCAACCGCGCCTGTATGACACCCACCGAACCGAGCCGCTGCACCCGGACACGGTTCACCAGTACCGTGTCGTAGTACCGATGGGGGTACAGTTCGTGCACGATGCGATAGTCGGTCGTTTCTTCCACCGTCACAAACTTGCCCTCCTTCATGTCGAGCTGATAAGTGCAGGACTGCGATACTCCGCCCGGGGTCGTCGGTGAGCACGCCAACAGCTGAATGTTGCCGTAGTTGGGAATGCGCGCCCGGTGCGATCTACCACCCAGCCCGTTGTACACACCGTTCAGGTGCACGTGATCACCGTACGCGACCAAGCCGATGTTGCCGTTGGCCAACGTTGGCATCACGGCGGCGTTCGGGAGCGGTGGTCGCGTTTGGAATTTGTAGTTCGTATCGCTGGGTGTCGTTTGGGCCGTGACGCACACGGTCCCACCGAGCGCGATGAGTAAGACACCCACGGAGAGCACGGTACGTAGCGGTGTCATCGTGAGGCACCTGCTGCTCTGCAACTTCAACTTCTGCAGCCACTTGCGGAACAATTACTGAGCACGAGGACGATCGATACCGGCGGTTTATAGCAGTCGGTTGGCTGATACGGGTCTGGAACGCATATCGACGGCGTGATAAGATACCGCGTATCAACCGCACCAGTTATTCAGATAGCGACGATAAGTCAAACGGAGAGGGAAAGCCAATTGATTCATGGCCTCCAGCGATTGTTTGTCAACCACCAAAACATATTCAATCGCCAACTAATCGCAATCAATATGACACACTCCTCATGGGCTGCTCACACGTTTTCGTACCTGTGTTGGTACGGTCGATGACGGCCATACTGTCCGAGCTGGGACAGAATTTTCAAACAAACATTCATTTTTCGATTACACAGGAACTAATGCTGCTTAACAACTGTTCTGCCTGTTGCCGGTGCGTTTGTACATTGATTTCTTCGCACGATAAGATAGGAACACGCAGCGGTGTTGGGCAATGTTCATTTTGGACCAGTTTTTTTTCTTGCGTGGAATTGTTGGAATGGGAAATGGGTTTGTTTACAAGTGCTCCAAGAATCTTGACGGGGTGTTCTTTATTAAGTCTTTGGATTAGTGCGTCCTCGGAGTACTCTTCGAGTGATTATGATTATGTTCCGGTGGAGTTACTTGGAGCAAGCAATAGCCTCTAGCTTACGTCCAGTAAATCCGTTGGAATATCGCACTCCTGATACGGATAAGACTTGGCGCGTATCGAAGCCGTGCGCTGGGTTAAGTTATCTGTGAGCGAAAATGAAATTGGGATCGATTTTTTGTTGGAATTACTCACATACCTTTATACCGGTTATCTGGGCATCTACTCACATGCGCGATTGGGTACGATATCGACCACCGCCTGCCCGTCACCGAATTCTATTGTCAGCGCGCGTCGCTCCAGATGAGTCACGGTAACTTCCGACCGTGTACTTCCTTGCGCTATCGTAACAAGTGCGCCCAGATACCGCACGCCCCTCACCGTCAGATCGGTGAAACCCGCGGGCGGAAGTTCGTCAGGCGATAAGCCACGAATCTCTAGCCGATCGAGATGCACGCGAATGCCACCGTATCCGAAGAGCAGCGCCTGCAGAAATCCTCCGGCACCGGTGAGAAAGTTGCGGGCACCTCCCTCGGCAGGTTGTTGAAGTTCGTGCCACACGTGGAATGAACCGCGGACGTACGGCTGGTAGCTACGGTTGAAGTCTCGGGCCGCTGACGGCATGTTTTGCGTGTCGAGATGGTTGATGGCGTGCATGGCCCAGGTCATCGCGGGTCCGGTAGAGCGCGTCACCTGCTCGTAGATGTTCAGATCGTTCCGAAGAGTGCTGCGGTTCATTCCCGGGTAGAGTAGCGGATACCCGAGCAAGATCGCATCGGCCTGCTTGATCCTGGTACCGATCGTGTAGCCCTCGTACTGGGGATGAAAATCGCGCTCACGATCGTACGGCAGCTTGATACGGCGTGCTATTGCGCTCCAGTTTCTCGCACTGACGTCATCACCACAGATGCAGCTCGCAAAGCTACCACACGAAGGAAGATTTATTTGACCAGTTAATTGCTCGTCATTTGTGGCGCCCGGTTTTTATGTACAGCGAAACAATTCAATTAGGAAACCTGGAACCTCCTCCCGGCTCATAATTAGACCAAAAACATCTTCCTCCACGGTGGAGCACCTCGCGAGTGCTTGCTCGCGATGAGGCTCTTCGTTTCGCGCAAGGTTTGCGATACATTAAAAACACATAAAATTAAGTTACTGCAGTATCTCCACCGTTTGCCGTTGGAAATGGGCGGAAGAAGGCGGGATCGAGCGGTTCACGCAGTTTTTCAACGATCCGACGTGCTCCAGCTCGCGTGAGGTTTGACGGGCAGGTAGCTACGAATTCCTTACGGTAACGCCTTTTACTTTGGAGGATCCTTGTTTTTTTTTTTTGTTTTTTGGAGGAGAGATGGACTTCTTTGCTCAAACACTCCGACAGATGGCCGATGGCAAGGTCGGGCAGAGAAGATTAGGGTTGGAAGCGATCGAGCAGCAGCAGGACCGGAAGTGACAAACGTCAGCGAAAGCGTCGGGTTATAATTTTAATCAGATTAGCCAGTGATCTAGTGTGCGATGACATGTCATCCGGAAGCGATTTCGACGCCGGTCGTTAAGTAGGCGATGGGTTTGGGGAGTGATGTGCCGTTACTCTCGGCCCGGTTTCGGTTCTATTCTGGGTTCGAGCCGGCACAGGAATGTCGACGGCAGCTGCGTAACTAGCTATGTCTCAGAATGCCTTGATGAAATGGCGCTTTCCTGCTCCGCGCAGCTTCCGACGGAAAACAAACACAACCAAAGATATCAAGCAAGTCCGCTCCGGACCTGCCTTGTTATGGGGCTTGTCCCTTTCTCAATCTAATTAATCGAGCGAACCACTCGGGGGAGGACCGGAGCTAGCGTTTGTTCCCGAAAGCCCGAAAACATCTCGCTCGGAAACGTTGTTTCCCCTTCGCTGGGATGTCTGGGTTTGTATACTTACTCGCCAAAATACAAAGCGTAGCCGGCGATCGTGTTCGTGTACGCGTTGTTGGTTACATTTTCATGATCCTCATCCGGTCCCATTACCGCTGAGCTCATAAAAGAAAAGAAACAGAAACGGTTGTTACAGCGCCCTATTCGGGTGGGAGTCGGCCGCGTGTGTGTGGGAAGATCTGAAAGCTGATCTTCCGTGAGTCATCAAGTCGAATGTCGGGCGCTACGTACCCGCGATGTCGTACTGCTCCGTGCCGGTGTAATTGAACGTAACCCGGCTGGCCCAGAACTCGGCCATTAATTGGATCATCTCGCAGCCACCGCGCACCCGAAGCCACTCGAGATCGTGCGTGGTGGCGAGATGCTGACGTAGGGCGAAGCTGACGTCACCGGTGATATGGTGCTGATACTGAGCGACCTCCGGGCAGCAGGGTTGCGTTACCTCCACACCCGTGAACCCACTCTCCCAGGGGAACCTGGGTTGCGGGGGAGAATAAATGAGTTATTCCTGGTTATTAGTACTCTCGTTTTCTTCCCCGCCACACCTACCGTGCACCTCTGTAGCCCGCCTCCACGGCAAGATCGAGCGCGGTTGGGAGCATCTTCCGGCGGTAGGCGATCAGCAGCTGCCCGTACCACGGATCGATCAGATTCAGCACGGGAAACATCCACACCTCCGTGTCCCAAAACGAGTGGCCCTCGTAGTCGTCCAGCCCGGTCCGTCCACCACCCCGTCCCAAGCCGGTCGGACTTAAGCCCCAGAACGGGCCCGGCGACCGGGTGAAACTTTCTTCGAACGGCAGGCAGCTAACGAGGTAGAAAATGGCCGCCCGTACCGTACGCTGTAACGGTTCACTTCCGGCTATTAGGATGTCGAAACGGGCCCAGAAGGAGCGCCACGGTGATGTATGCGCCCGCAGTAGCTCGCCGTCCGTTTGGGCGAGAGCTGTGAATAATGTAATTTTTTTTTACCACTTGTGATAGCGATCGGTGGTTTTTAGCCCCGTTCCTGCTCTTCGGCATCCCCCAAAGGGGTTAAAAAAGGTAGAGATGTGGATCACCCGAAGCGTGAAGTTGCTCCGTTGGACAATCGTTGGAAAACGCACCTGCCGTAAGCTCCTTCCAAGCCACGTCCAGTCGCCCGTCAACGGCCATTAAAAAGCGGTACGATGCCATCGGCTCATCTTCACGCAGTTGCAGCTGTTCTGGGACGTGATTCCAAAGCACGCACACCGGTCGGACTTCGGACTGATAGGTTGCATTTTCCACCTCCACCGTTGCACCGCAGCTCTGGTAGATGATGGTGCCACACCGGGTTGAAGATGAACTGCTCGAGTGATCACACCCCAACGGAGCTCGCGTTCTAATGCGTTCGAAATGGATGTCCTCGCTGGTGAAAGGCGTCGGTGGCACGAGCGGTATGGTGATGTCCCCTGGAAGCAAAAAGGCACACAGAAACGGTCCAAACCATTAGGAACACGTGGGCTTTAATTGTTTGGGTGGAGTTTGAGCGACCGGTGAGCTGCCAAGCGTGCTGAGATTGTCATGGTGCGTGCGTTGATTGTGTCCTCCGAGTGGGGTGGCGCTTAATGGGGCCAAGGGGAAAGTTGTGTCTGCGTGTTTTTTTTGTAATTATAATTACATACTTCGTTATGGGGCGAACTTTATGGAAGAATGTGTTTCTATCAAGATACTGATTTCTTAAGTGTAGATGAGCATTTCTGTGCAACTGAAACGAATCACAATGTTCTTTATGTGATGGAATTTAAGATGCATAGTTTATGTCTTTTAGCACATTAGAATATTTGTTATCTATTTTCCATCAAACACGTTCATTTTAAATTATTTTAAAAACTTTATATTCTGTGCTTTTTTTACTATAAATTCTCGAGGTCAAAAAATTATAAATTACTCAGAAAAAGTCTCGAAATATGGTTTAATCGTGCTCTATTTGCTGCGATTTCCTTCCTCAGGCACCTTACTAGATTGTAAATATAAAGAATATTTTTGAAAAAAAATTAAAAACTTTACAAAAAAAACTTTTGCGGACCATCATGATAAATTTAATGATTTAAAAAAATAGTGCTTGCTGAAAAGTGTGTGCAATTAAATAATATAAATAATATGGCAACGTATTGTTGGTCTGGTTATGCCTCTTGATCGTCTGCCAAGCTAAATATTTGTGATCAGAAGATCAAACTGCATGCATTGTGGGACCAGCAGAATGTTTAATATTATGAGCTTGTTAAACTAAATGACAATATCACAGAAGAGGCATGATGATAAAATCGATCGCAAAAGGTTAATTTTCGGGAAAGGGACCCACCAACCCACCAACAAAAACTAGTCGAAACGTGGGGGAGTATTGAAAGAATACATTTTGAAATGAATTACCGGTTGTGAAGCAAAATAAATAAAACATTTTGTTTCAAAATGCAACGAACTTATTTGCGTGCCTAATGTGTCCGATCGTCAAAAAAAACATGCATTTAATTCAGACAATTTTACAAGCTCAACAACGCCTAGAAATAGCCGTTGAACCATGTCAATTATAATTTAAAGCGCTTAATAACGTTTTTAACAGACCGGTGTCACATTAACTTCCCAATTTCGTCCCAAACCCACTCCATCACGCCACCCTCGGTGAGCCGCTAATAAATGCACACCTAAACACAAACGGCGTGCGCGAACAACATTTGTGCACCGTACCATGCACACGGAACGGCCCATTTTCCCATTCCCAGCAGAGGCTTCGGTTTCCCGAGGGCTCCCGGGAACCCGCAGACAGGTGTGCAACCCGGGGAAAGAGGAAGAAAAGGGATCCGTATGTTTTAATGGCCACCGGTGACCGGTTCGCTGTGAGGGCTATTTTCCCTCCTCCCAGCTTTTTTCCCTCCCCTGACCTGTGCGTGCATTAATTTGCATACATCGTTTCCGGGTTTGGGGCTTATTTTTTTTTTCGATCGCTTTTTTCCTATTTTTCCTATCGCCAGTTTTAGGGCACGTTGCGGTTTTGCGAAGGGCGAACCGCGTGTGAGAAGTGGAATCCTTACCAGTGTCCGGTGCGAGTCGCTCGATGTGAAGCTGATTCACGACCAGCCGGCGGTAAAGGGCGTGCGGGTAGAGCAGGTGAGTCATCCGGTAGGAGCCGTCGGTGGAGGTGTAGCTGACGCGAAACAACCCCCGGATCGGATCGAGTGTGACGTTGCAGTGGGTCGGTGGGTTGGCGGCGTCAGCGTAACACCCAACGCCATCGTTCACCCGAACGGTGGCCATGTTTGGGACGCGAGCCCGATGGCTTAGTCCACCGGCGCCATTGTAAAGACCGGCCAGGTAGATCGCATCCTCGAACACGGTGAAACCGAGATGACCGTTGGCAAGCGTCGGTAATGGTGGTGGTGACCCCGTGTAGGGATCGTTCGGGATCGCACTATGGGTAGGGGTTGTAAAAAAGAGGGAAATAAAAACATTAAGAACTTGCGAACAATCGACACCTGCCAAGGATACGTGCGTGTGGTTCTGGTGTTTTTTTTTTATTTAACGCACCAAACCGTTTAACCGTAATCCTTCCCATGATTAAAAATGTGCATGCTCGATGAGGTGGGTCTTAATTTCTCTTGCCTTTCCAACCACTCGATCGTTCTAGAACCCCCCTCCCCCTCCCCCCACCCCTTTCCATCGTTCTTATTTTCCTCCCCTCGTAGTGTGTGGTAATTATCCACCCCGCTGCAAGAGTTGGTGGTGGGAAAATGTTTCATTTGCTCGGTGAACGTGAAACGAACCCAGCGGTTCCCTTAGGGAGAGGGGGTGGTAGGGTGGACATAAATCGGTCCAAAGTTATGCTAATGAAATAATCATTACCTCGACGGATGAAGCAGCCGGTCCGGGTCGGGATCGGTTCGGGTGCTGAAAGGGAGAAATTAGCCACCGGTACGTTTCTGCAGTAAGGCCACCACCACCACCACCACTACCTACCCGGGAGCCTCGAGCGCTCGGTGCCACCGTTTGTCAACGGTCGTTATTGATTCGTTCGTGACGGTTGATGGACGGCGGACGGGTGTCGTGTTGCAATCGCCCACCAGCATGCCGAGCGCCACGATGCACACGAACCATCGGTCCGCCGGTTTCCTGAAGCACACGTTTCGACGATTTCCCAACCCAACTTGGCCAGAAATTAAGCTCATTTGCTCGGGCTTTTTTCCTCCCTTTCTTTCTTCCTTCAGCGCAATTGCGCAACGGCGGTAGCGCCCGTTCCTCTTTGCCTTGTTTTGTTTTCGAGCAAACTGACAACAAGCAGCAGCAGAAGCGCACCAGAAGCAACCCCGGCAAGGAACTAGATCATGGGAATTCTGATGATCCGGCTTCCGTTCCAGACCCACCATGGATAGAGGGGAGGGAAGGAAAGGGGCCTGTTTATTGTTGCGCACGTTATTTGAGCTTTGTGTCGGTGTCTCGTTTCGTGTCCCCGGTGCGGCGGCTTCGAAGCTCCCACACGATGGCGCAGTTCGTCGATCCCCGGCGTCGATCACCCAACGAACGATGTGCGCGGGAAAGATGTTGAAATTGAACTGAGAAATTTACTTCCCAGCGGAACACGCAAACACGAGCCGGACTCGGCGATAAGGCTGCCAGGGCAGCTGTAATGAGCCGCTCGCGGTTCTGATTCGTCGTGTGTTTGCTTTCGCGACCACCGGATAGGCAGACGGGCTACTTTGTACGGGTCCGTTCGTTGGCGGAGTGTCGCACCCGGAGGCGATAATGGATCGCGGCTGCCGGAAGCGTTGTCGTGGTTTTGCTTGGTTTTTGCAATGGAATGAGAACTGGAGCAGAGAGCATGGATTGGATGCAAGCGCCTGTATGGGGGCGAGTGATCCATCGATCGAGAATGTTGTGGGAAAGCACTCACTATTTGTTTGATTATTAGCTTTAGTTTTTTGAATTGGTTCTCAATGGATGTCATAATTTTTGTCGCGGTTTTCATTGCATGAGTTTAATTGGTGACAGTTAACAGGCACTAGAAAGCAAGCTATTTATGAACCATGAACAAAAATACATTGTCCATGATATCAATTTAATACGTGGTTTATAGCATTTCAAAAAATATTTTGCTTGCAGAGTGAACAATGATATGAAAATCAAACAATATTTTAAGAAACTCTTTCTTTAGGATTTATTAACTTATCTTTGTAGATGGCATAGTTTACTTTCTCGGTAACTTCAAATGCAACTTGCAAATGGCTTATTTGTCAAACGATTTAAAATGTGAGGAAGTGAAAGAGATTTTTTTAATGATTTTTATAAAATCAGGACATTTAAGCCGAATGAAAACCTGTAAAGAAACATAATTTATTTAATAACATTTATTTAAGCCATAAATCGAAGAAATCATTCGGTATTATGTTGTTTTATATTACATCATTCTCTCTAGTAAAGGGAAAACAAACATTATCCGTGTATTGATTTTGATCGTACTATTTCGTTAATTATAGGATTCAAATATACTGATTTTAATGGCCGAGAAATGGTGTTGTTGGGATCAACGGTAGATTTAAATTAGTTTGTGAATTAAAGTGATCTAGATAAGTATGAATTCCCATTTAATAACCTAACGAAATATTGACACCAATGCTGCTAGAATTAACTAATTAATTAATCTAATTAATTAATTAAGAAGCCCGAATTAAAACATGTGCTCGAATTGACACTGGAATAAACAGTTAAATTTGTACAAGCAAACACGGAACAAACCTAATCGATGTGTGATAACATCCATCAATTGACTGATATGGCAGCTCCCCTGTTCTGGCGCTATCTTCAAACGCAGCAATGTGGCAGCAATGAAAGCTTTTGATGAAGCAATCAGATTGCGTTATCGGATCCGCGTAAACTGCTGCTAATCGATTCCGCGGTTACGATTATCGCTCTCGTGCTACGCTGGATGCCACCGAACTGCCATACGCTCCTCTCGCCTCGCACTTATGCTGTTATTAGACGAGGAAAAATAGTGTCAGATGGTTTTGGATATTTTCTGTCAAAGTGGGCTCCGGCGCGGCGTTTGGCATAAAATATCCACCCGCTCGTGTAATAACGATACATTGGGCGGAGCGGTTATTTTGTGTAATAATGCTTTTAATAATGATTGTACAATGCACGGACAAAATTGTAGGTGAATGTAAGACCACAGGAAAACCAAAACAAACCGAAATGTAAACAAACAACCATTTTGACAGAAAATATCCAGTCTGAAAAAATCAGAACTGAGCATGTCGAATTCTGATTTGCGGTTTGGATATTTTCTGTCAAACGCGATTTGGCAGAAAATATCCAAACCCATCTGACACTATTTTTCCTCGTCTAATAACAGCATTAGCCTCAATACTACCTGTCATATGTATCTGTCATGATCTTCCACAACAGGCGGTGTAGCTATCGGGAGGCAAGCCGGTTTTCTTCGGCGTAGATGTTTTGACGGGCAGGCATATGTTTGTTTTCACGATGAACGTTCCCGCTGATAAGCGACGGTTGCTGGCCCGGAACGAAATTATTCAATTATCATTGATTGATTTTAGTGTGCTTACGGAACACTTTAACTTCGATGAAGCAATAATTCATGGCACGCCGAGAGAACGGTTTCCCCGCTCGGTTCGAGGTTTAAGTAGCAACCGAATGCCGTTGGAGTCGTCGCAAGTACGGCAGCCGAACGAAACATCGAAAAAGAAGCAGCAACTGAGAAACTCAGAATGGAAAGTGCTACTGGCGTGTCTGCGAATGTGCCAAAGCCTTGGAAATGGTAGGCGAAATCACTCAATAATTTATATTAATTATTTCACGCTACGCACCACGTTACACGGATGTCTGTCGGGCAAAAAGGGTTCCCTCGTGGGCCCTCAAACACACACACACACACACTCCCATGGCTGACCATTAATCTTACCCTGCGTGCCCTGGAGCTGAATCTTCGCACCGAGGCGATAAGACCGTTCGCATGATAGCGCATGATGATGGAGGAACGCTTCTGCTGACAGGCTTGGCAGCAAGCTTCTGCCACTGCTGCTGAAGGCGGAAGTCTGAAAATAAATCAATATTGCGAAGCGCCCTGTCTGCACATCTCCGCTGTCCGGCTGTCCGGAGTGATAGAAATCACTAATCACAAAGCGGCGCCAATTAATGATGACGTCCGTCGTGGCGTTGGTTTCGAAGGTGGCGCTGGCAATCAATCCGTTTCGGCGTGGAAATTGGAGCTGATCTTATCGGCAAGCAGGATTTCTTATTTCGAAGGGGCTTCCTTTCCCTGAAATCTGTTCGGGAATGATGCTTTCGAAAAGATACGCCTGTCCAGCTTTGAGGGGACGCGATACAAAACGTGACGGCTTTATGAAGAATGTTGTTTATGTTGGAGTTTCATAAAAACTATGGGAAAATAGGAAAGTAAAAAATCATAAAAACTATGGGATATGCTACAATTTTGGAGTATCGCTTTCGAAAGGCGCTATACGCTAACGCCACTCGTGGTGTCAGTTCCATGAAGATCTCTTCACTTCACCTTGTAGAGCATAAAATTGCAAACCTTTTTGCTGCCACACAAACACAAACAAAACACACTTCCCAACCGTTCCAGGGCGCGCTCAGAGCGTGTCCCAGCACCGTTCCCCCTGTCCATCAGCCAACCCAGCGACAGGTTGTTATGCCGGAATGTTCTGCCTTCAGATTCAACCCCCTAAACCCCCTCATCGGCAGCACCCTTACCCGAAGGAAAAACCTTGAACCGACGAATGGTACGACCGATGGCGACGGATATGTATTTTTTGGTGCCGCGTCGCTGCTTCCGTTCCGGTTGGAAGATTTCCCCTCGACAGGACCGGCGGGCGGGATGGTTTTTAGTGCACCACCTCGTCCGTCCATTGCGCCACCCTCGAGGGGTTCTTCTGATCGAAGAAGTGACGTTACTGCGTTGTTTGTTCGCCGCCGGCAGGTGTTCGGTGTCGAGGCGAAGGTGGAGCCGGATGGGGGGGGGGGGGGGAAAGAATAGCAAAAAGCCACCAACACCGCTCGAGGAAGTGATCTGGAAAAGGCAAAAATCATGTCCAGAGTTATGTGGCAGGCTAGTAAGAACGAAACGTTATTACTTTATTTTCAGCGTAGGGGAGAGTTTTTTATAGTGGTTGAATATGGAAATTCATTTGAAATGGTTGATGACTGTGATGGTATTCATGGAAAATTCTTGAACATTTTGTGTATTTAATTTATGGTATATTTTTTTTTTCGTGATTTGAAAAGTTTTGTGTTGTTTTTATTTATTTAAATCATTAAATTATCTTTTTTTTGTCTTGAACCATAGAGCTTAAACTAAAAATCTTGTTAATTAATTCAAATCAAGTTTGTTTCAGTTTTTATTTTCTCATGGTTTTTCTAACTTAAATTTAGATCGTCAATTTATTGTTTCAGTTCAGTAGAGACATAGAAGTATTTTGAAAAAAATCCTCGGTATTTGGGTAGAACTTTTTGAAAATACCATCAAGGTTTATTGATATCAATTTGAACATACGGCGTTTAAAAATTAAAAACATATTTTAAAATTTGTAAAGAATATAACAAACGTTAGTAATCTTTATTCTGTAAAATTATTGAACATATTTTATTAAGCATCGATTTATTTGTTCATTTCATCCTTTGCACTTACCTGTTTCGAATCTGACTTCCGCGTTGCATACATTTTCCTTCTCCGTAACCTTCAGCGATGGCGGTGGGAAGAAAAAAAAAGCCCACCGCACATCCAAACACGGTCCCACACGTTTTGTGATGATCGATCGTTCCCGGGGCTACCGAGCTCACTCCCGACCATTTCCCGGCCGCCCGGGAGAGTCGATTTTTATGAATGAAATTTCATTTTCCGTTGCGTCCGTTCCAAAAAAAAAAAACACGAATAAAAAACACCGCAACACCCGTAAAGAGGGACTCGTCTCGTCCGGAAAATAAAAGCAAAATGAGTTTGCGGCTCAATGCCGCCTGCTCATCGAGTGGCCATTCATCGATCGAAGGTAGCCACGAAATATGGATACGTTCGAGGGAGTGTTCGAGGAGGGAGGAAGAAAGGTAGATAGAAATGCGGTTGTGCGGTTTCGTCCGTAACTGGGTGTTGTGTGTTGTTTTCGGTTTGTGAAGGTGTCACGGTCTCACGTTGCCATCGTAGCCGTTGCTTTACGAGGGCTCCGTTCAGGAATCAATCATTTCCGATAAGCAGAAAGAAATGGAACGAAATGGCGGCGAGAGAGAGAAAGGGTGAGAGTTTTGCGGCGGCTTCGTTGGGCTTTGGCTAATGATTTTTCAATTAACGAAAATGATCCGTCGGGCTCGATTTCCGAAAGCAACCTCGGCTCGGCTGATGGCCACCCCGCGGTAACATCAAAGGTGCCGAACCCCGCGCCCGAAGGCCATCCGGAAAAAAGGGTTCCCTATCGGCAGCTCGCCGCCGCCGCCGCCACCGCCGCTGATCAGCAGTGGGTGGAGCGTGTAGATGTGGATCCGGATCGGGCTTTCGCCTTCGCACTTTAGGGTGTGGTTTTCCGAACCGGGCGGAATCAAACATTTCACCAGCGATTGATACCGCAAAACGGCGGGTTTTCGTCTGGATCGCAATCGGCTGAGTGGTCAGGAAAGTTAATTACACATCCGCTGACAGGAAGCAGCACGGCTGATAACACAAAAAAAGTGCTATAAAAGAGGCTTGGGATAAAGCGAGCGAGTGCGGGAAGCACTTTTCCAAAATCCTCAAAATAATCTCCTCCCAGTGGTGTGTTTTTTTTTTCGTTTGGGGCGGTTTGTGGGCATTGCCTCACCTTCTGCCACCCCAAAGCCGTAGTCTTCTGTGCCGCCGCCGAGAATCTTCATTACCTTCCGGTCGGTGGGAAGCGTTCTCAGCGGGAGGAGAATGGCCCATAAAAACACGAGCACCATGAATGGGCCAATATCGGCGACGGGAACACTTTCCCGCTTCCCTACACGCACTGCAGAATGTCATCATCGTGGTCGTCGTCGTCGTCGTCGTCGGGGCGGATATTGTGGTAAGGTTAACCGGCGAGTGGGACCTGGGATAAGAAACCCTTTCACAGACGCTCGGTACGGTGTTGGCGAAAGAATTTCAGCCCATTCAGCGTCCTGGGAAACGGGCGCTTGATGACGAAGAGGCTGCTCTCAATCTCTCTCTCTCTCTTTCTCTCTCCTTTATTGAAGTGGCAGTGAAGTGGATACAGGTGTCGGGGACACCAACGGAACAGGAGCACCCGTCGAGGAAGGGAAGGTGGATGGTGAATTGTGTGAGCCTCCCCTTTTGAGATCCGGCTAATTGTGTCCAGCCCGGCTGGGGGTTTGTCTTTCACCCTCGCTCTCGTGATATGTATGTGTGTGTGTAAAGCCATTCGACATTGACACTCGACCAGAATGCCCACTGGGAAAAGCGCATCCAAGCGTAACGCTGAGAGAATGCCCGCCGTGCGTTTTTGCAGTGGAATATTTCTGTGTGTTTTGAGTATCATTTTTTTTTGGTTTTTGAAAGCACATTAATTTACTACGCTTTTATGTTGCTTTTGATTCGGGGCTCCCCTTTCCCTGCTGCCCGCTTGCCCCCTGCGCTTATCACGTAGCGTTGCTCCCCATCATAAAGTTTTAGCTTCGGTTTTGGACATTCACATTCACGAGACGGTGAATGAATAGTTTAGAGAACAACCCATTGGGCTGTTTGTGAACGGACGAATCAGATTCGACACCGCAGTTTATTCGCATTTATTTTTTGCGAAACAAATTGGATTATGCAAACAGCGTTGAAGGGAGTAGAAAAATGGTGTCGTTTTGATGGCTGGATTTTAATTGTTCCTTTCGATTGTAAATTCCGTTCCAGTGACAAAGTGGAGCATAATAATTACTGAACAATGCAATGAATTATTAACAAAAATATTATGGTTGACCTGGAAAAACATATTTGTTATATAAGCTTGAAAGAAACCTTTCAGAAACTTAAACGAAGGAATGACTAAATGCTTTAAAATTTAAACTTATCTTTTGATAAATTTAGATTTAAAGATCTAATAAGAAAATCTAATAAAAAATCGGTTACATTAGGCTTGGCTACCACGATTAATTCCTTTACATTGATTTAACACCAAATAAAAACACCAACATTGTTCGTGACTACCTTTTGAATAGCATTGCATCATTCGAAAGCAAAACTGTCTGCTTTGTTACAAGATGTTTTTTACACCGCAGCATCTACCGAACGATTAAGCAAAACTACATTGTTTCATTCCAAATGATACCCTCGCCGCGAACCGAAACCTATTCATCATTACCTTCCGAACATCCTGTTACGGGCAGAACCGTGAATACGCGGCAGTAGCTGCTCTACCCAAACGGCACAACCATTAGATCCGTGTTCAATAGCCTGAAACGAGGCACCACAAACACACATGCGCGTACGCGTGGCTGATGATCAAACAGCTACCAACCATTATGAGCGTGAGTGCGCGCGCGCTCGGAAACATGCGTACATGTGCTGTGATTCGATTCGAGCGGCCGAACAAAAACCGCACTCAAATGGTGCCACAAGATAAGAAGAAATCTCTTTTCTCCCCACGGGCCGAAAAAAAGGGTCACGGATTCGAATTCGGTAACCTGGAAAACCGAAAATTAAGATCGACTTCGACGGAGCGGCTTCGGCGTTAATCGAACAACGGGGAAAGATCGAACAAACCGGAGGGACAAGACTACGATCGCCCCAAACGGGCAGCATCCATTCGGTTCGATTTTCATACGATCATCCTACTGACCTTCGCTAGCTGTTGCGTGCGTGTGTATGTGTGTGTGAGATAGTCCTCTGCACGAGGCAAGAAGGGGCAGGAAAATAAATGTTATTATAAACGAAGCGAACGATGGTTCGCTGCTACCGAATTGAATGTTGTTTTAATTGATATTGATATAATTAAGGTTTCGACGAAGGAACGGAGGGCTGAGGTGCTATCGACGCAGGTTTATTTTAAGATGAGTTCGATAAAACGACCGGAGCTACGACGGGAGCGATTGGAACGAGAAACGAGATCGCAACACGGGTTAAGCATTGATCAATATTTGAGCTACAAATGGATGGGTGTGGAGTGCAAAGAACATACATAGTTTATTAACTATGCAGATAAAATATACGGAAAATTCATCGCCTGATAGCGATCGGCTATAAATCATCCTGAAAGCACCCGGTAAGAGGTTCGTCGCTTGCCGTCGAATTGAAATCTTTCGAAATTTGTGTTGCGATTTAAAGGCAAAAAATTAATCTCTTTTTAAAATCGCGTTGGCTACCAGGTTTTCAGGCAGTAGCGCACACTGTGCAGGAATTTTATTGGAGCAAAATAAGCTTCCGCTTTCTATCGCTACCTCCTAGTGGGTTAATCTTATCTCCGGCACAATTTGGTACGGAATCGCTTTCTTCTCATCACTGGTGCATTTTTACCATCGAATTCGTTTTCGATCCTTTGTGTTCAGCAAACCGTTTTAATCAGCAATCGTGACGCTGCTTCGGGATGCTGCTTTATTTGCTGGTTGGAAATTTCGTGCCACTTGCTTTGCATGCTCGCGTAATCACGCGTAATCGTCACTGTCGTTGTCATGCGATTAGCATCGGACGATTAACAGTTACGTTCTTTCAGGTGAATTGAACGACTCGTGCAATGGTTCCACCGAACCGAGGACGAATCAATTTGGAAGCTCAACCTGCGCTGCGGAAGCTCTATTTTCTGTGGCCTTCATGCCATCCTAGGGCCGTTCCTCCGGGATGGCAGCGGGTAAACCGAAATCAAAACGCTGAAGCATGTTAAATATATCCTGTGTGTGCCTATCACCCCGCAGGAAACGGTGGAAACCGCAGTCAAGTGAAAGAAGCAGGCGATGAAAATGAGCCAACAGCAACGAGGACAAAATGGGGCAATCCTATCCGTTTTTATGCGTTAAATTCATAGATCTTGTTTTTTTTTCGTTTGTTGATTCGTTGGTTCGCTGTTGGCCACTTCGTGGTTGAGCTCATTGCTTTTTAAATTACTAGCACCGAGCGGGTCGGAGAACGCGTGCTCGTAAAAGGGTGCAGAGGAAAGCGCTTGGACTGAAAGAAACGGAAAAGTAGAATTCTTTTACATTTAATAGGCTTGACAGCAGGTACGGTAGGCTCAACGTTAGGTGAATTTGAAGACGGAGGAGCAAACCATTAGCACAAAGGAACCCGTCCAGATGTATGAAACAGTCGTTCGGTGGTAGTTTAACCTCCTATTGCAGTAAAAACGCAGTAAATGATTAGCTGAATAATTATTACAATATATTTAAGAATCACTTATACTAGAAATAAAAGTATAAGAACTTCTCAAATAGCCACGAACTGCTGAAACCGTCTGCAAGACAACTCCTTCCCTCCGTTGTCCCTCCCGAAGACCTTGACCATTATTTTAACACGCTTTTACCCTTAAGTGGACATCGCGGCTTGCGCAGCAGCTAGATGCTCCTTACTTACAAACACGTATTTTTTGTCGATACAAACTACACCTTGGCTGTCGGCTGACGAATTCAATTTCCTGTTAATCTTCCCTTGCTCTGTCCTGGGCTGTGAGCAGGGACCTTCCTTTGGAACGCGTTAAACGATTTTGACCGTGGAGTTTGGACTGTGGTGGGCCTACGGGGAGAGAGAAAAAAAAATAGTGCTGCCTTACGGGGAAGAAACCCGAACGTACTTCATTATAGCTCGCGACCGGAATGGTTTTAACCGAAGGGCTTAACGGGTTGCGTTCGGGGCTTCGGTTGGACAGCGATTATACCACTCGGACAGGCGCCCCGGTTATGTGTCGTAATTGGAGAGATTTGATGTAATGCATCCATGAGCTTGTTTTTTGAACCAGAAAAAGTAAGCTGATGTATTTGTGTTATGAACTCGAAATAACATTGCAGCGACTTTCTTACAATGTAATGTTGACATAATACAGGATTTAAAGAAGAAATTGGATTTGATATTTTTCTTATTTTTTGTTCATGAAATTAAATTTAAGCTCTAATTAAAACGACTAGATTGGTAAATGGTTTGTTTTTGATACATCTGTTTTGTTGAAATGCAGACGATCAACTAAAAATAGGATAACAGTAGCCAATTGATTATAAATATAAACAGATTAATCCAAAGCTTGTTTTGAATAATAATTGTGATATATAATATTAAATGTTGTACAATATTCATACCATTTGTTTCAATTGATAGATTACATAGGAAAATAGATAATCAGTAGTACTGGATAGTAAAGGCTTTATTTGACTCAGATACCAAACAAAATCATGGAAACTAGGCAGATTGCTTTGAAACAGCGCGATGGAAAAGAAATTTTCCAACACAAACAAAGAGTTTTGCGATATTTATTTATTTTTTGTATTTACACTTTTGCCTTATTTTCAATTCCAATAGCTTGGACCCTTGCTGCTGCTGCTGCTTTCCTCACCGGCTTATTACGATCGTGATCATAAGACCATCAGCGCCAGTCAGCGTTGGTGCGTTCGTATCGGTGCATCTGTATCGCTGCGCTTCTGTGCACTCGCAGCCGCATACCTTCCGACCTTATTATTGAGGTTGGTCCTGGAGCCCGGAGTGCATCCAGAAGGATGAAAAGGAGGGGCTAGGAGGTTTGCATACATTTCGTCTCCATTTAGCTGCCAATTGAGCACGTCTGCTGGGTTGGCCGGGACTTCTGGCGTGCCGAGACCTTGGCAGAACGCAAGCATGCATGGAAATTGTTGTTGTGGCCGTTTTTGCTACACCTCACCGAGCAGATGAGCCGCGCGCCCTTTCGGTCGCGCGCGGGATGGGATGAGAAAGTTTCTGAAGCAGTAGCTGCCGCACGCCGAGGCCACCGGACGAAAGTGTGCAAAAGTGAAACGCGCGTTGCATGCATGTGCGCAGTATTTCCGTTTCGCTCGCAACCGACACCGACGGGTTGGCTAATTTCAGTCGACCACAACAGAACGATTCTCGTCTCGGAATTTTTCGTTTTTTTTTTTTAGCAATACTTTCTACCCAACGATGTTGATGAAAGATGGTTTGCAAGCAGCGTTTGTGAGTGTGTTGGAAAATAGCACGATAGGGCTGCAAAAAATGCAGACATTTTTTATACATTTTCCACGCTCATTTACACTTCGCAAATGCTAGCGATATTCCATTCACCTGTGCGGCCATGAAGGCGTTCCATTACGTTTTAAAATTTCTGCTTTTCAGTGGTACATTATCTTTTTCCTCGCAGTGCGAGTCTGGCGTCAGTGGAGTGTACGGTGGTAATAAATATTTCAAACCCTATGCATGTCCATTCGGTGCGAAGTTGATCGAGCGTGCGGTAAGGATTGGGGAATGCTTCGGTACTTCGGACTGTTTTAATGCATAAGCATCGTACTAAGCAAACGCATACATCAGTCTGCTTAATGATGATACGATGGTCTAGTCTAGAACATGCAAAAATTAACATCCTTTCGATATTTAATTACTTCCCTAAGCAGAATGAGCGTAACTTGCACATCAATTTACATTTTACGATCTGTTTTGTACATTAAATCCACGGCAATGCTTGTTGCGAATAATAAGAAAAGTTAAAGCTAATTTAAAAAAATCCATTAAATAGTTGGCCAGACGGGCGAGGATTTTTCCCTTCAGAAAAATTTTTATTGTTCAGCATAAATGGATGATTTTAACATTGTAAGATTATAAGTTTTATTTTAAGTCAGTTAAGGTAAGTGAATTAGCCTTTTCTAAAACTCGGTTTCTCGGTTTTTTTCGAAATAAAATTACAGGCATGATTTTTTTTCATTTGACAAAATAGTTGATTAATGTTTCGATATATTTTTTTTCGAACTTATTTTTTCATTTTTGGTACCAATTCATCTTAAAAAACACAAAAATAAAAAATGGAATATTTCAAACTGTTGAGTCCGATGTAAAAAAAAATCGTCTTAAAATATTGTTTACTTTCCATGGTCGCATATAATAGCTTTAATTTTTCAACATATTTTTTATTTACGAGCTGTTCCTAAGTAAATATGCGTAGTGGACGCATATTTAAAGTGTACAAAAATATTTCAAACGCTTTTTATTACGTTTACTTTTACTTTTCACATTATTTTTTAACTATCACCCCAAGATATCCTTTCATTCTTTAGTTTACGTTTGTCTATATATCTTCAGCATGTCAATTTAAATCATCTGCCTCATTTCATACAATCCCTGATGTCATTTATTTTCCTCACGTTTCAGGATAAATATGCATCTACCAATATTTTGCGAATGTAGTTAGATTTAAGCTTCATTAAACTACCGCGTACACCCGACCGAACAAATCGAACCATGAATAGATTACAATTCTCCATTTGCTACTTTCATCTCATTACGCTTTTGTGCACACCAACAGCTAATGGAGGCAACCGCAGAAGAAAGGGCCATTCAAACTAAAGGGCCACGGTTCGTGAGCCGTACGTTTTTCTTCATTACTCGCCGGCCCGCTCGGATTGGTAAAACCCTCTATCGCTGCATTAATAACGTTTCCCGCGATCGAATGGACGCGGTAACGTCGGGTGCACACGACTGCAATTTGGCCAACGCTGGTATGCAGAAAGGATCAATCTATCCTTTCCTCTAATGAGAGCGACCTCAACCGACCGGGGCGACAATGTACGCTCGAATGCGATCCGTCATCAGAGTAGCCAACGTTTCTCGAGGGCTCGAACAATTTGATCGTGGTTGACGCTAAAATGTGTGCCAAACCCTTGGCCCTTTAGCCGCAGTGCACGGTAGCGCAAATCTCGGACCATCATTAGCCGAGACGGCGAGAAATTCCTTTTCGCCACAGCAAAGCTCCACGTTCCGCGCCGTCCAGCAAATATGTCCGATGAATATCAATAATTTGACATGATTTTTATTGACTCCCGGGCTCGGCCACGGCGGTATAGATACATTGACGGCACACGTGAGACGTGAGGCGTACGCTAGACGAACTCTCCCTTTTGCCGAGCGGGAAGTAAAGGCCTTCGCTGCTCCACCGCTGGTAGCGACAGTAAATTAATGATACACCACATGACGGAGAAAGAAAAAGCGGTGACAAACGACAAGTGCACGTTGGCTAGAATGTCGCACAAACAAACACACCGGTTCGGTATGTCGTTAGTGAACATACGATCCGTGCAGCCCATTTATGATTGGCAGCGGGTTTTGCTTTCGATATTGCTTATTTTTCTCTCTCTCTTGTCCCTTTCCCTACCGGCTATCGGCCGCTATTGCCATAAACGACAGCGAGCAGCCCTGCTTAGAAGCATGTTTTTTTCTACTCGTAAGCTCATAGGACGACACGACACGTACGCACCGCATAAAGGGATAAGCCTGCGGAGATCAGCACGCAGCAAATTAAAAGCCCCCTTTCGTACGGGGGACGTGCAAATAACGAGTCTGTTAACAGCGTGTTGAAAACCACACAAACATCAACTACTTGAATCCACCAAACATGACCCTTCGGGCACCGAATACACGCAAGCGCAAACTAATCGGTATTCGAAGCGGTTCGGCGCCAGACCGCCGGTAAATTATTCATTTGCACGATGCACGCATCTGTTTGCACGCTGCAAACACTTTTTCTTTCCCCGTTTCTCCCGTTCCCGGGGATTCATGCAGCCGAAGGAGGGAAGGAGGCTTCGGAAGGGGCGAATTTTCTAGCGATGTTTGGAGCGGTTGATCGGTGAAGAAGGTGGTAAATTGTTCCCAACCTCACCTCTTCGGTAACATTCGCGCGGTGCTTGTTGACAAATGGTTATTGATTGGACGATCGACTGTTGTTGCGACTTCTCTGAGAAAACGGTCGGTTAAGTGCATTTCGCCAAACAAACAACCGCTGGAAGAGAATAATGAGTGGTAAAGTTGTGATTCAATAGTGTCGATTATTGTTTTATGGAAGCAGCACGTTTTATTTGCTAAATTATGGCTTTTAATAATTAGAAAGCATGATTTAATGATTTCATATTTGAAAGCAAGTGAATGTTTTATTCATCTTTCTAAATGTATTTTTTTTTTACTCACAAATTAGAGCCATTTTATGTTTTTAATAATATTTCTGAAACACTCGATTCAAATCACTTCATCAATGATTGATTAATAGATTTAGAAATTTCAGTTGCTTCTAGTAGAGTATTTTTATTTAATCTTTATGGAAAGTAACCTAAATAAAAATTTAACATTAACATTAAATAATTTGTGAAAAAAAAAATAATTTAAATTATTTATAAAAAACAATGTTAAAAACAAAAATGGTACATGGTACGTTAGTTAGAATACATTATAGGTAAATTGTTTTTGTTGTACTTTATAAAAATAAAATTATGAGGTACACAAAAAAATAAAAACAAAATTGTGTTCTTTTGTGTTCATTATTGTACCTTTAAACTTTTTTTATTGAGTAAAAATGAAAGATTATCATAGAAATCTTCACTTCAAGCCCACCGTGCAGTTTAATGGCGGTCGTGATTTCCACCGTCCTGTCAGTAAACACGCATCGCGAACAGGCGATCCGTCAATTCTCGTTTGACATGATTCGACTCCGGTCAATCCATCCTCGGACCATCTCTCCGGCGCAGTCGATCGCGCGAAACACGTTGTTGGGTACCGATACCGTTCTTCGGTACGTGCAAAACACGTTTCCCACAGCACCGCGATCTGCAGGGATGCTGGGAGATGGCACAAAAGAGAGAGAGAGAGAAAGCGAAACACCTTTCCCGGATTGAATGGCTGCGGCTTGTCCAGCCAACAGCTCCCTGGAAGACGACGATGAGATGTAGATTCGCTCGGGTTTGAAGTTTTGAGCAAATATTTGATATCATCCATACAATTGCTGCTGCTGCTGCTGCTGCTGTGGCTTGGGTTGCTTTCGAGCGGGTTTTGTGCTTCACACACGACACTGCCCGTGCCCATAATACTGTAGGATGCTGGTAACGAGACGGAAAGATGCCTTCACACCCAACCGTGCGTGAAAGATTGTCTTCTGTTCGAAACGGTGCGGAATTTCCCTACGCGAACGGGGAATCAATCGAGAAGCGATTTTACGCCTGCCCACCATTTAAATCGATACAGTGTGACGATCGGACAGGGAGCCTTTGGATCGTTCGATCGATGTCGGTAATGATGATGGAATATCGAACAGGCATTAGGTGTGTATCGGTTCGGTCGAACCGATGATGAGCTGTTTATTGGGTACGGAATTCCGGTGGGAAATCGTAAGGAGCGAAAACGAGCCTCATACACGCAGGTTGCACGCATTCCGGAAGATTACGACGAGTGTTTGGTATCGCTGCACCGAAGGCTCGCCTTTAAAAGCGGTCGTGGGAGTTGGATCGCGTTCGTTGGATAGGATTTTTTATTTAGTGTGGCGTGAAGAAAAGCCAACACTCTCATGAATGTGCCATTCAACGGACTTTTTTTATTCCTCGGCTATCTCCTCGGTCGGCCACGCTCGAGCTGGCATGAAATCAGTAAATATAAATGTATATCCCTGCCCGGACCCGGGTACCCGGACCTGGATCCGGCGCGTTCGAGTTTTGTTTGTGAGAAAGCAGCTTGAATCAGCATTAAAAATAACAAACCCGTCATGAAGCTTCTTCTCGAAAGGCGACCCCAACCTCTTCACCGCTCGCCGGTGAGAGGTGAATGAGAAAATGTTCTTTTAGTTTTAACAACCAACTTTCATCACGTCCTGGGCTGCACCGTAATCGCTACATTGTACGTGCCGGGCGACGACTGTCGGACCATTACGCAAAACTGTTCGATTGGAGTTTATTTTCATTCCGCCCGGTCGCGAAGCATCCTGCGAAGCTCTTCCTGCACTCATCCGTACTTCGTTCTGGGTCTGGTTCTATGTGTGTGTGTGTGTGTGTATGACGATCCGGTTACGGTGACGCTCTCTCTTTCTCTTGACGCAGTCGTCGATCAAAACGTAACATTAAAGCATCCCTCCGGCTTCCACCATCACCCGTCGCTTTCATCTACGATCCGCGCGAAGTGCCCGGAGAACAAAAGCCCAAACGACGAACGACTCATCGCAGCAGCTCTGTCTCGAGAGCGAAAGAGCGGAAGAATCGGAGATGGATGGGGGGAAAAAAATCCTGCCCCGAAAACAACAATCTCTCCCCGTCCGGGTGAACCCGGCTAACCCGCGGCTCGGTTCGACAAAATCTGTCCAGTTTTTCGGGGGTGATTCCATGCCCGAGGAGGTAGGTAGGAGGACGGGGAGAAGAGCGAGTTAAATCGTGCTTCCTGGGAGTGTTGGGAGCATGCGGAGCGAAAGAAATTCTTGTTCAACTGGTTTTACGGACTGCAAAGACGCAACATGATGAAGACTGACCGATGACGACGACGACGACGATGATGATGAACCTTCGGGTGGTGACCGGTGGTGATCTTGCCCTTGATCCCCCATTGCTTTACCATGTCTCCCGTGCCAGGCCAGCGACGATATCCAAATGAAGATGCCGCACTTTCCTTTTCCTCACTCATCCCGATCGGAGCGGGTTCGTCGCTTTGCAAAAGCGTTGTGCACGCGCGTGCAGCGGAGAAGTCTTTCGATCGTACTTGTCTTGTTCTGGGGGACCGGGGGTAATGGAAGCGTATCTTGATTCGGGAAACGAGAAACGATACTTGAAGTGACATGGTTTCGGGTTGTGTGAACCAACACTGTTACTGAATGCTCTGATTAAACAGATATTTATCGAAAGAAAATTGTTCATACAATTTTATAGAGCATTTATTTGAGAGTAAGATTCTAAGAGAAAAATAGATAAATGGTAATGTGCGTGTATGTTAGATATGAAATTAAATAATTGATCCTGTGATACATTTTTTATTTTGTTTAATTGATTTTGGGAAATTAATTTTATCCCTTCTTTTGTATATAATTAAAATAAAATTTGATAAGTGGTAACTAATGACGCATTGAAATGAGAACAGACATGTTAGGTCATCAATATTAAACTCAATTTATTATTTACGATAATTCATCATACTAAATGTACATTTCTTGTAAGAAATGCTAGTAAGTTTCGGAATGAGGGAAACCCTTAGAATTGATGTACTATTGGTATATTTTATTCAATAAATGTGCGACATCTTCTACATTTTAATAGCTTCTTTGATAATTTGTTTCTTGATTCTTTTCCGGAAATATATTGTATGAAGCTAAAAGTTATTGTCTATTGCATTTATTGTTATTTTATTATTAATTAATTAAAAAAAACATTTCCTTTCTATAATACCTCCTTTATGATTGGCAATTCATCGAATTAATCGAAATCGTTCGCCATATTTACACAGCACAGCACACCAGCCATTGGATTATGTGATGGAGCCAAGTTTTATGATCTGCTGTACGTCACTTTATGGTGGTGCAGATTCGCATCGAAATTAGCAATTGAATCGACGTGCCCAGCGAGTTCGCGATCACGATTGGCGTGTGAAAAGTGTAGAGTGAAGCAAAATAAATCATAGCTCGCTCGGTGCCGATGAACGTGACCGACACGGAAGAATGTTTCGCGCGATGGCAGTTGTTTGACATCGAGTTGTGCTTTGCCACGATCTAAGCAAGCGTCGAATAAATTATGTTGTTTCCAAGCTCCGGCGCTCATTGAACGGGCAGCAGTTTTCGATAATCTTAAATTATTCCTGCTGCTCAGTCATTTTTCTCAATCAATCGGTTTCCCGGCGTGCCTTATGCGCGGCACACCGGACTATATCTTCACCGTGTGGTACCCGTTGTCCTCATGGTTTATTCATTTTTGGTGTCGTTTCTGGCAGGCGCCACCGCTAACCGGATCCCCTGCGACGTATCTTGTTTTTCCTACCTGCGAGCGGCCGCGCGATCGTTAAACGCATCAATTTTCACCTCCGAAGCGTTTGTTCGATGGAAAATTGATTGAATTAATCCCCCCGGTGCGTAATGTCGGGAATGTCCCGCGGCGGATGGCAGGTTAAACGATAAAAATAGATGAAACGAAGGAAGGCGCACACAAAACATCGGCTCCCAATATGGGCCAGAGCGTCGAGATGTCGTCAGCGCGATAGTAAAAAGGGGTGTAAAAATTAGAATTCTCGATTGTTGGATGAAAGAAAAAACCAAAAAAATCAAATGAAACAATCAATTCAATCCATAATTCCTCTCCTTCGAATTAACACGTTCCCTGGGAGTGATCCGAGCCTGGGAAAGGTGCTATAAAGCTCGACCGGAATCCTATCCACTCCTTTCCCTGAATCGACATCAATTGATCACGATAAGCTAATTTTTATTAGACTCTGATTGAAACGCAGAACGCGTGAAAAGGGCACGCATATGTCTCATTATCGGACGTGCTGCGGTAGTGTCGTTGGGCTCGTTATGATATCTTAATTAATAGGTTTCTCTAGCGCGATAAACGAGACACCACCATCAGAACGGCGACGGCGGAGCACCGGTCGTTAAACGATATGTGGGGATAATTTTCCTCCAATTGGTGCGAGCCGAAGCCATCCAATCGGTACCGCTGCTCGGGCGAGTTTAAATGGGCCACGTTCCGAACGTGCCCTCGAATCATATATAAAAATCGAGCTAATAAACACTTTTATCTGATGCTTGGGTAGCCTGGCGACGGTTTAAATTATAGTTGCGCCCGTTCGAACGGCCCGATGACTTCTGCACGGATCGTTTGTGGTATGCAAAAGCGAGTGCCTGCGACTGATGCGCTCAAGTATAAATGAAAAAGAATCAAAGAGAGAGAGAGACATAGAGGGAATCTCTTATGAATCCTCCAGTAAAAGCACCTTCGACGTATGTTTGTGTGCGATCCCACGGGTCTCAGTGGCGCCTTCCTCCACCGGTTGCCTTCGCTTGAACCGATAATAATAATTTCACCTGTACGCTTCCCATCTGGCGTGATCGTGTTGTTTTTGTGTAGTGACGATCGTTCGTCCTCCCCGCCTCAGGTTGGGGTTGTGTGCTGGATCGATTGAGGTGTTCGGCTCTAGGCAAACTCCAGCGGAGGAGCTATTTATGAGCGCGTTTGCCATGATGCACGGCCAGTAATGCACGCGTAACTGTTTATGTTATTTCCATAGCCCACTTAATCCACTCCTTCGCTTCGCTAATCGCGCTGAAGATGTTTGCCACTGGGGGGATGAGCCTAGGAACGAATGTTTTTCCTACTAAAAGGCATACTTTGCTTTCTTTTTATCATACAGTGTGATAGATTTTGTGCACAAAGAAGCAGTTTCAAGAGGCTAGAAACATTTTATACCGTAACTATTGACAACAGTTTACATCATTATAACACTTTTGATAAGATGAGTGTTAATAAAATATAATACAACTTTTTCCGAGTAAATTAACATTTTTCAACCTAAAAGATAAAAAAAAATACATAAATTAAAAATTTGATGTTTAATATTCACACAAACGAGATCTGAAATATAATTCAATATTACTTGAAATGTAAAATAAAAAAAAATTAAAATTACCAAACAAATAAAAACTTACCAAAACCGTGATTCAATGTAACACAAACACATTTTTTTACCGATTTTAATGTTGTAGACGAACCTTCCATAAAATTTTGTAAAAGTTTCGTAGAAAGTATGTGAAGTTTGCGATTTTTGTGAAATAAGTAAACAAAATAAACTATGTGTATAATAAGCATAAAAAATATTTAAAAATACTTGTCAGCTTGAAGCAAAAACAGAAACCATCGGAATGTCAAAACAACTGCTTCCAGCGCTCATCTCACGCAGCCCATAAGTACCATGTGCGAGTGCCTCAAGTGAGGAATAATGGTGCTGCTTACCTTACCGAAAAACGGTCCGCTACTCAACTTAGCCTACCGAACGAATTCACGCCGTACGCAAGCACATTGATTAGCACTTTAGGAACATTCCAAACCTGATGGGGAAGGCAGCCACCAGATGATTCGTGGCAAGGTGTCGATGAGGATCGGTGGGAATTCCAAAACCTTAGCTTGGCCTCCCCCTCCCCGAGAAGCCCCATCACGATGAGTTGAGATTCTGGATGGCCAGGATGGTACACCAGATGGCACAATCATTAAGGGAAGAATTTAAGAGACAGACAGGGTGCGAGCCCATGGAATGTTCGTAAGTGTTCCCAACCTTAACGTTCCGCAAGCCGCCTGCGAGCTTCGCGGTTCCATTTTTATGTACCGTAAACACGAGCGCGTTTGATTAGTTTTATGACACCGGTACGTGTGGCTGGTTCGATGGCTATCATTTTAATTAGATAAACCGCAGACCGCAGTTTCGTTTCCGTACGGATTCACCCGATAATCCGGGTGTGATAAGGTTGCTGCTCGGCGAACGCGTAAATCGAAACGACGTGTAGCGTTCACGGCGCAAGCGGAAAATAAAAGTCAAACTAGATTAATCGTTCCAACGAAAAGTGTTCTCATGATGGTGAGGGGAGTGATGTGCATAAAATTGAATGCTAAGTGGACGATGGTGGTTAAACAACAAATCAATCTTCGTTGGCTCAAAGTTGAATATAAAACAAATTTAGCTTGGGATTAAGTAGGGCTTAAGTAGAGAAGGAAATAGAATTATTATTAGAATTAAAATATATTAAATTATATTTTTTTATTGAAAAACTCTTTTGCCAAAAATCCACTTTCTGAACGAGTTTCACTCTTTCGCTCTCAATTAACCTGCCTCCCAGCTTCCCAGCGGGCACGATGATAAATGAGCGTGAACGGGAGCGTAAATCAAATCATCGAAATTAGAATAATAATTAACCCCCAATTTCCTACCGTCCCGATACCGATCGATGCCAAAATGGCCACGTTCGCTCGGCGTTTTCCCTCCACGAACGGGCACCCAGCTGGTGGGTTGCTCACGCGCGCCCATCAAACCCACCTGCAGGTTCGATCTGCAGCCCATAAAAGGGCTGCTCGTGCTCGACCCTTACCGTGCTATAGGTGACTGACTTGAAATTAATCAATCAAAACCTCATCGTGATCGTCGTGCGCGGGCGCGCGGGAAAGTTCGAAAGGCCGTTGGCGGTTGCGGCTAGCTTTTACCGGGTTGATCTCCGAACTGAAATTTGAATAGCTCCGCTGGGGGAAGTGATCCCGGGGCGCCCGTGGACAGGATTGCGTGACGAAACGTCGTCCACGAGCCCGGGCGGCTCAGGTGTGAATGCGGCATCGGGCACGATTTGGCCGTTCGCGTGGACGTGGTGTTGTCCTTTTTGTTTGGACGCAGCAGGTCCTACATCAAACACTATTGCGCTCGCTTCGGGCTCGTTTGGTCAAGGGAACGATTCAATTCACTTCAACGCTTCTGGGTGAGGCATTCCAGTGTCGGTGGTTCGTACGCGGTTTGTGGAGTAATGAGATGATATGCCTTGCGTTTGCAAACATTAAAAGGAACATGCCGCGTTTCGTTCCTGCTGGCGGCGGTACTACGTAAGAGGGATAGTTAATCGAAATACGGTACTGGAAAAAATATTAAGAGTTATAGTCTGTTTTTGGGAGCTTACCATCTGCAGTTGAATAAAAACTAAAGATATTTTTTTAAATTATTGCGTTAAAATTCGAAAACTGAAAATAACTGAATAACAAAATTATTCTAAAAATACATCCATTTTTTTTTAATTTGCCAATCAAATTTAATTTGCTTCCATTTTAATATGAACGCTCTAGTCCAGTGAAAGTGATCGTCAGGTTTTGATTTTACGATTATTGATTTAAAAAAACATTTAGAAAAATTTGAGTGTTGTAAACATATTCGAAATTTTACTTTGCTTTTAATGAGAAATAAGAAAATTATTTTTTTAACATAGTTACCGGATACTGTGAGTAATTATAGGTAGATGAGGTGTGAACAGCAAAGAAATGTTTTAAGAGAAATGTGTTTAAAAATAATATTTTGAATATAATTGATAAAAATTAACATCTATTTCAAGCGAAAAAAAGTTACAAATATCCCAAAAACTATTTAGAAAGATAAAAATTAGCAAATCACACCTCACAAATCCTTTGCCACCTGTACTCGCATGTTATGTTGTGAATCCTATACTCCAGTTCTTCATTCCAACTCATTTCGGATTCAGTTGAAACAGCAACAGGTTTCCTCCGGCTTTCAGGGATCGCTCAAAAAGTAAGACGTTCCGCGGTTGACGCTGTCCCAAACGGTGATGGCCCGAAAAAGTGCCCCTGCAACACACAGCCAGCAAACCATTCGATGGGGCGCCCGGAGGCGGTGCGTGCGCGGTAAATCAGAACAAACGGGCGCACCGCCGCAGCTTCTGTAAGCGGGCGAATAATCCACGCAGGAGGAATCGCTGCGGGCATCGTGCAGTCCTCATCCCATGCCTCTGTCGGCTGATCCGCTGATCGACGCGCCCGATGGTAATCAATCATCATTTCTCCCGATAAGGTGTTAAATAAATTGTAGCAACGTGTGAGCGAGAGAGAGAGAGAGAGAGAGAGAGAGGCGAGGCGAGGTGAGGCGAGAAAACGCATGTGACGACGCCGATTGGCGCGGGCTCGCGGGCAAAACTAATCATAACCGTTGCTGGTAGCTAAGTTGGGGTATTTTTTTGTTGATGTTCTATTATTTAGCTCAGGATTTTTCATCCCCAATGCTGATGAGCGGAGAACGGGAATGCACATTTGAGTAATGACAGAGCGAAGGTGAAGAACGGGTTGATGGTGATGTAATTTAGAATTAGAAAGCTACCCGGAAGGCGCTCGCGCTGGTGAAGCGAACCACACAAAAAAACTACTTTCTCTCGCGTTCAATCTTCACCTGCCTCTTCTCGCGTCGGGAATAGAACGACGTGTGATTGTACGTTCGGTTGACATAATATGCTGTTTGGTCTTGGAACGTTTTTATTTTGCCGTATCCTACGATCGATTAATCATTTTCTTGCCTATTGTGGCGTGTTTAAATGGAATGTAAATTGTGCAATTTATCAGCACATTTTTTTCACTTCTCTGCAGAATATTATTTACAGGGGGAAATATAAAAACACGCGATGAAAGACTGGTCGTAAGGTACATCAATGAGGAGATCTGGAAGAACGAAAATCATTAGTTGAATATAAGAATATAAAAGAAGTAGTCATGCATGTTTTTTATTTTATTAAAAAAATCCAGTGATAATTAACTAAAAATATGTGTTTGTGAATTTATGATTATGAAAACTATTTATTACAAAAAAGCTTATGAAGAAATCAGCTAGAAAAAAATCAATTGTTTTAAAACGTTCCTCAACATATTTGTTCTTCAAATGGCCTTAAATATTGTAAATTGATGCTTGTTTGAAAGTTAAAAATTCTATTGAAAAAAATAAAGTTATGAATTTCTTTAAACCTCCTCACATTTGCTTAACTTATCTTCTTCTTCAAAACGGCTATTATCGTAGTCCTGCTCGCTAAGAGCAACATCACAAAAACCCACGCTGATTCCCTTCGCTCCGAGCCAATTTGTTCATCTCAAGATAATGTTGTTTTACATTGTGTATGTGTGTGTGTATGCGTGCTTCACCCATTACCGCTTCCGGTGAGATTGCAAAACACGTGTGTGTCTGAAACATAATTTTGATCGAGAGCTAATCAACCCGCAACTCGCGGCCACGTACAGCAAGCGCGATTAGCACTTGTAATACAGTGAATTCATAACGCCTAGACTTCATCAATTTGCCTCCATTTCCATACGATCAGCGGCTTCCATTTTGCACCCTTCCTTCGGCGGGTCGGGGATTTCCTCGCTCTCACTCTCCCGCCCAAAGGTTTCTCGTTTCGTAAAAAAAAAAACAGTCGACCAAAGAAAATCACCAACAACAGCAACAAAAAATTAATAACAAATTGATGGAGCAGCATGTGCAAAAACGCACCAGTGCCACCAGGGCTCACCGTTCCAGGTGCGAGAAAAATAATCCCGTTTAGCGCAAGACGCGCGAAGCCCCAACGGCTTGACCTTTGCTTGGCTGCCGGATTCGCAAAGCCAGCGAACGGATGGGAGCCCAGGAGCAAGAACGTTTCGTGAAGCAGGAGCTGAGCTTTACAATACTTGCCTTTCAGAAATGGATTATGTTGTTGGCCGGTTGTGGCTTGTTGCCCGACTCCGTGGCGTCCACGCGTCAGGGCGTCCGTTAGCGAGCCCGTTAGTGGGCTCCGTCGAAGGTTCCACCGGTGCGGATCCTGCCGCCAGTGACCCGCGGCGTGGCGAGAAGAAAGCTTCTTTTTTTTGGTGTCCCGTCCCCGGCCACGGCGGTACGGCGCAATGGGCAATTAATCATTTCACCAGAAATTTACTGTCCGTCCTGCGTCCCGAGCGGCCGGAACGGTGGTGAACTTTTGCGCCAGCTACCTGGGACCCAGCGCGGAGGTTCCTGACCATTCGCTCCGAGTGTGTTTAATTAGAAATAATTGAAATTAATGATGACCTGCTTTATTATTCAAAATCTTGACCACTGGCTGTTGGTGGATTGCGTGATTGGTAATCGCGGTTGGATTGGAGTGGTAACCGTAGCCTTCACAGTAGCAGCGGACAGGCAATCTGGCTTAATGTGCGGCTGCTGTTGAATGGCGTGAATCGAGCAGAAGATCGTCCAAGTGGTGGACCGTCACATATACGTCAAATCAACGTACTAATGATTTGGGGCTTGAGTTTGAGTAGATCAATTTTTGGGAACAGGTTAGATGTTTTTTATTTTGGTTTTTTGAGAATTAAAGTCAACACAGCCATCAACCTGACACCTCAGCAAGCCATGGAAGACGACCATTTTTGAAACGCCTTTTAAGACGAGAAACTCTATAATTGCATGTGATTCTTACAACGAGTAGCTGTATCCGACATGCGTGCCTCTCTTCGCGTGTCTGTAATAAAGGGAATGGAAGTAAGATATATGGCGCTAAGCTGGTGCTTATGTCACTGTAGTTTCTTAATAGGTATCTGTCATCACTGCGAGTTTGTACGATAAGAGCGACTTGTTTCTACATATTTAAGATTTGGTTTCTGATCAAAATGAGAAGCACAAAGGGCTTTGTTTGAATTATGATATGATATCGTATGCTGTAAATGCACGACTCCATTTGTTGATATTATCCATAAAATATGGGATGCACAATCTCTTCCGAAAAAAGCCAAAAAGTTAAGATTAGAGGTCGTTGAAATTTCTCAAAAGGATGTCCGATTTGTCAGTAGCGTGGATTAAGGGTAAATGAAAAAGTACCATAACCTCAAACCAAAATATAACTTCTTTCAATCGATGGTGTACAATATGTTCAATATTAGGGTAATATTTTGGAATTTTTAACATTGTAACGTAGAGCAGTAATAAATAATTTAAAAAACATTAAATTCGGAATGATCAGATCAAAATATGGATGAACTATTGAGAAATATTTAATTTTGTTCAACCATGTCAGGAAATAAAAATCAGCAAGAGCAACATCATCGCTGCAAATATAGCTAGTCCAGATAAAATTGCCAATTTTTAACAATTTCTGTTCAATGTAAATATGTATATAGCTAATTCTGGTATTATTGAGATTATTCTAGCTTGAGCATTACGATATTTTGGTTGAAAATATGATACGATAGATACGCGTTTTGATGCTGCTACCAAGCACGAATCTTAGCGACTAACACATTCGTGAAAAGATAAGATTACAAGCAGCTGGGGCAACTTTAAAAAGGACAAAACCAACAATGCATTCGTTACTGGTCGTCAGTTACAGTGAGGAAGGTTTACTGGAAGTCCGGAGTGTCGTCGCTATGGCAAATCAAAGTACGAGGTACGATCCAGAAACACGTACATGGTACGGTCCGTCGAAAACGTCTGTGTTCAACCCGGAGGCAAGCATAGGGCAAATGATATACGAGATTCTTCAGCGCTCGCCGGACCGGGTGATGCAGATAGATATAGACACTGGACGCTCCATGACGTATGCCGAGTTTCGGACGAGGTTGGTACGATTCGCACAAAATCTTACCGCGATCGGTGTACGGCAAGGAGATGTTGTTACGTTGGCCAATGCGAACAGTGAGAACCTGGCCCCATTGGCATGTGCGCTGCTGACGATTGGAGCACCGATGAATCCGTTGGCGCCTTCCTTCAATGAGGACGACATGGCGAATATGTTGCGGACGACGAAGCCGAAACTAGTTTTCTGTGATGACAACAACTACGAAGTAGTCCGGAATGCGTTAGGGAAAGTAGTGACCAACAAAGACCAAATGCCTCCACTGTACGTGCTGGAGAGCGATCGAGAAGATGTGAAACATGCCGAAGATCTACTGAAGGAAACAGGACAAGAGGACCAATTTATGTAAGTAGTATACTTTCCCTTTCGGTTTAAAAATCGTTTCTAATTCATCAAAATATCTACACAGGGCACCATATCTGGGAGACTCGAATGAAACGTTGGCGGTAATCCTTTGTTCTTCGGGTACTTCGGGAGTGCACAAAGGAGTTCGTTTGACGAACACGGCTTGCACGCGATTGATATCAGTGCAACGCTTCTCACACGTCCCGTACACTGAGTTTCGGTTCACTTCCTTGTACTGGCTATCCGGTCTAAATTCCATTTTGGGACCCTACTTCAACGGAGGCATTTGACTCTTCACACGCAAGGATTTCAACGAGCTGATCTTCTTCGAGGTCGTGGAGAAGTACAAAGTCACTTCAATTTTTACCCCGCCATCGCATGCTAGTGTCCTAATGTCACATCCAAGAACTAAAACGGCTGATTTAAGTTCTGTTCGCACCTGGATTTTGGGTGGCGGCTTCATTCCCGAAAAATTACGCGATCGAATAGATGCAATGTTGGCGCCAACTGGTGGTCGCACGATGTGTGTTTACGGACTATCAGAAACCGGACGTGTTACGATGGACGCGCAAAAGCGAAAGCCAAAATCCGTTGGGTCGCTGGTGTACGACGCAGTAGTTCGCATAGTGGACGATAATGGTAATAGGTTAGGCGTGGGGGAGTCTGGAGAAATACTTGTGCAGACAGCAGGAGATCATGGAAGCTACTACGGAAATGAGGACGCTTCGCTCAAGGCAAAAGATGCGAATGGGTTTTTCCAATCGGGTGACATTGGATTTTTCGACGACGAAGGTTACTTGTACATCGTTGATCGGAAGAAAGATATCTTCAAGTACCGCAACTTCTATATTTCACCGACCGATCTGGAAGCAATTATCAGCCAAATTGAAGGTGTCCTAGAAGTGTGTGTGGTTGGGATAAAGGACGAGAATCTGGCGACGGACGTACCGGCGGTGGCCATCGTTCGTCTTCCTGGTGCCCTTAGCTTGGATGCAACCCAAGTCCACAAGGTCGTCGATGAGCAGGTGTCCGACTATAAGCGATTGCGTGGTGGGGTGTTCTTCGTCGAGGAACTTCCTAAAACACACAACGGAAAAATTGTGCGTCGAAAAGTTGCTGAAATGATACAGAAATTAAATAGTGAGACGAACTTGAATTAATGGACAGATTATGAGAATAGACGACCTCTTCGAGGTGTTGTTCGTGCTGATTCTAACAAATTTTATCATCCTGAAATATCACTGGCGATTGTGAAAATGTAGAAGGCATGCTTTACCATGAACATTGTTAGGTTTTTTTAGATTTATTTGGATAGACTTCATGAGACGGGTTAGCTGTGCTATATCATCAGCCACTTATCAGTCACTGACCTGGTCCTAAATAATATTTGCTCCTAACATTTCGGTTGTAATTTTTACGCGATGAACATCCATTTGTTTGTCGTGTTTTCTTCGTACAACCTGCTGTTGCTTTGACTACTCCTTGCTATTTAATTCTAGGCATGCTTCTGCTCCATTTTTGTTAATTTTAGCCTGCGAGCTGCATAATTGGAAATAACTTCAAATGCTCAGTCTACTATCTGTAGCCCGACGACATGTTATCGGTAAACTTGGTTATCTGTAAATTGTCGCTTATGCTTGGGGTTGGCTTCGTGTGTTCTAATCTGTGTTGGTTGCAGTATGCGTTGTGTGCCGATAAGAAAAGAGCATCCATTACGTATAAGTATGTACAGCAAAATTTGGACAAAACCAGTCTGTTTTGGAACGTCCGTAGTGCTGCAGTTACCGTGCATTGAAATAAATCAAATCCGCAACCATGCAGTGGGCCGAAGCTGTACGACATTTGAAAACGGTGTATGATACAAACACCCAGACCTGGCACAGTCCTTCCGTGAAGTTGTTGTTCAATCCGGAGGCTAGTTTGGGGCAGGTGATGCTGGAGATATTGTTGCGCTCGCCGGACCGGGTGATGCAACGCGACATGGACACTGGACGCTCCATGACGTATGCCGAGTTTCGGACGAGGTTGGTACGATTCGCACAAAATCTTACCGCGAACGGTGTACGGCAAGGAGATGTTGTTACGTTGGCCAATGCGAACAGTGAGAACCTGGCCCCATTGGCTTGTGCACTGCTGACGATTGGAGCACCGATGAATCCGTTGGCGCCTTCCTTCAATGAGGACGACATGGCGAATATGTTGCGGACGACGAAGCCGAAACTAGTTTTCTGTGATGACAACAACTACGAAGTAGTCCGGAATGCGTTAGAGAAAGTAGTGACCGACAAAGATCAAATGCCTCCACTGTACGTGCTGGAGAGCGATCGAGAAGATGTGAAACATGCCGAAGATCTCCTCAAAGAAACGGGACAAGAGGAAAACTTCGCGTAAGTACCGCGGGATTCCGTAATGAATGAAGTTAAGCAACACTAGTGAACACTGACCTCAATGTGATCCTTTATATTTGCAGAGCACCATATCTGGGAGACTCCCACAAGACGTTGGCCGGTATCCTTTGCTCGTCTGGATCGTCTGGAGTACATAAGGGCGTTCGGATGACGCACGCTGTATGTGTCCACAAAACCACCATGTTCCGCTTCTCAAGCGTTCCGACGGTGGAGTTTACCTTCAGCTCGCTGTACTGGACGACTGGATTTACGTTCTTGCTCGGTCCGTTCTTTTCCGGCGGTATACGGCTGTTCACTCGAAACGCTTTCAACGAAGACGACTTATTTACGGCCATCGAGAAACACCGAGCCACGGTCATTTTCACACCACCGGCTTCCGTCAGTGCAATGTTGGCGCATCCGAAGACAAAGTCGGCGGATTTTAGTTCGGTTCGGTTTTGGATAACCGGTGGAAGCTACGTGCCCGAGGGATTACGCGATCGGATGGATGCGCTGCTGGCCCCGACTGGAGGACGCTTGCTGAACGGTATCGGGCCCACCGAAACCGGACTCATCGCGATTGACTTAGTGCGCCGAAAGCCGAACGCTATCGGACCCTTGATGCCCAACATCATGGTTCGGATTGTGGATGAGAGCGGCACGCGGCTCGGCGTTGGAGAGCCGGGCGAACTGTTGGTGAAATCTGTCGAAGGGTTTGGAGGATACTACGAAAACGAGGAAGCAACCGCTCAAGCGATCGACGCGGATGGATTCTTTCGCACCGGAGACGTCGCGTACATCGACGAAGACAGCTACCTGTATGTGGTCGACCGGCAGAAGGATATCTTCAAATACCGGAACTATCAAATCTCACCGAACGATCTGGAGGCGATCATCAGCCGTATCGAGGGCGTGAAGTCGGTTTGCGTAGTCGGCATACCGGATGCGGAGAGTGCGACGGACGTACCGGCGGCGGCCATCGTCCGGACCGGGGATGCTTCCGCGCTGGAAGCCGCCCAGGTGCGCACCATCGTCGACGCGCAGGTGTCCGACTTCAAGCGACTGCGCGGAGGCGTTTACTTCGTGGAGGAGCTGCCCAAGACGCACAGCGGCAAGATTCTGCGCCGGAAGGTCACCGAGATGATAAGGGCCATGAATCAGCACCAGCAAGCATCAGAGACAAACGGGCTCGACAAGTGTTGAAAGTTTGTTTACCCACCAAATATAGCTGTTATCTCCCACGAACGAACGAACGACCCAGGTCCGACCATTGGAGCTTCTGTCCGGTTTTATTTGTTTCGCGTCGCGGTCCGATTACAGTGCCGTGTGCCGAGCGCCGCGTACCTGCCCGAACCTGTTTACCTCGAGCGTCAGCGCTGAAACCGGTTTATGGTCAACCGGGTTCACAGTAAGTGTTAAAAATCCGAAACGTTTCCCGACAACAAACCTTTTGGCCGTACGCACGTCAACGGTGAGCAGCAAGATACCGGGACGTACCCGGGACCTACATCAAAGATTGCGCATAACTGACATTCCAGACCGGACCGGTGTCCATCATGGTATCATGGTTCATTGTGCCAACTTGAGTTAACGGCTTGATTGACTAAACTCAAACAGACACACACAGACGCAATATTGCGTACTCCATTGGTTTGCTGGAGCTGGATGTTGGCGTCGATCTGAGTTGGAAACATATCTCGACAATATACTTGAGCCAACGGGGATCAGGTTCCGGAAGCAATCGGCTGATAAGTGAGATAAATGTCGTGGTGATTGCTGTCAGAGCAGCAACTCGAGTGCGTGAGCTCAGTGGAAGTGCCAGTGCCAGTAGTAAATCTCCCGAGAGCAAGTAAGCATGTCGCTGTGTACGTACGATGACCAGAGCCGCACGTGGTACGGACCGAAGGTGGTGTCGGTGTACAATACGGAGGCGAACGTCGGTCACATCCTCAACCATATTCTGCTCCGGACGCCCGATCGGATCATCCAGATCGATATGGATACGGGCCACCGGATGAACTGCGCCGAGTTCCGGCTGCGAATGGTCCGGTTCGCCCGGAGCCTGACGAAGGCCGGTCTTCAAAAGGGTGACATAGTGGCATTGGCGAACGGGAACAGCGAGAACGTGGCTCCACTGGCCTGTGCGGTTATGACTGTCGGAGGTGTCATCAACCCGCTGGCACCCGAGCTGAACGTGGACGACATGGCACACATGATGCGGGTGACGCAACCGAAGATAGTGTTCTGTGACGATAGTAACGTGGAAGTCGTTCGTCGAGCGATTGATAAGGCGACCGGTGGCGGTGTGCTGCCTCTGTACGTGGTGGAGAGTTCCCGGGACGATGTACTGCACGCGGAAGATTTGCTGGCAGCAACGGGCGATGAGGAGCAGTTTGTGTAAGAAGCAGCAGGCTGCAGACTTCCTTGCGAACATCGCCACTTCATGGTAGAGTATTACTTTCTGCGTGCGTCTTGTTACAGGCCCGCCCATTTCGGTGACTCCCGGGAGCTGCTGGCGATGATCCTCTGCTCGTCCGGTACGACCGGCCCATCGAAGGGTGTTTCCGTGACGCACGCCCAAACCATCGCCATGCTTGGAACGTATCCGATGGGCAAACCGGTGACGACGTTCAACTTCAGCCCCCTGTACTGGGGCACCGGGTTGCACGCGTTGCTCGGCACCTTTTCCGGTCTCGCCTCCCGCCTCATCACGCGCCGCCCGTTCTCGCCGGAAACGTTCTTCGAGGCGATCGAGCAGCATGGGGTTAACGTCACGTTCTTGCCACCATCGTACGCGTCCCAGATCGTGAAGGATCCGCGCGTCCAGCAGGTCAACTTTCGCGCGCTGTACATGCTGGTGCTCGGTGGAAGCTACGTCTCGGATGGTTTGCGCGACCAGCTCGAACGCTTGCTCCCGAACGGCCGCACGTACAACTCGCTCGGTTCGTCCGAACTTGGCTGGCTGACGGGTGACCTTGCGAAGCGGAAACCGGGCTCGGTCGGGACGCTCGCGGTTAACATAATCGCGCGGGTTGTGGACGACACCGGGAAGCCATTGGGCGTGGGCGAACGGGGCCATGTGCTCCTGAAAGGCGCGGAACCATTCGTCGGCTACTACAGGAACGAGGCGGCCACGAAGAGTGCCATCGACGATGAGGGATTCCTTCGGACAGGAGATGTGGGCTACTTCGACGAGGAAGGCTACCTGTACCTGATCGATCGACAGAAGGATATCTTCAAGTACCGGGGGTACCACGTGTCACCGAGCGAGCTGGAAGCGAAGCTCGCCCAAATGGAAGGCGTGCAGGAGGTGTGTGTCGTGGGTGTTCCGGCCGATGCCGATCGTACCACCGAACTTCCGGCGGCGGCCATCGTACGGGCTGCGGGAAGCGCACTAACTGCACCGGATGTGATCCGGATCTTCGATGGACAGGTTTCGGACTTTAACCGGCTGCGGGGAGGAGTATATTTCGTGGACCTGCTGCCGAAGACGCCGAGTGGAAAGGTGTTGCGACGCAAGGTGCTGGAGGAGGTGATGCGTTTGCGTAAGTGACAACGTTTGATCTTCTAAATGGATTTCTTCGTTTTAAATTATTTTTAATTGGTTTGTGGGTATGGAATAAGTATAAAAATAGAACGAAATAAACTTTCAACCGAAAATGGTAGCGCTTCTTCCGCTGTTCTCTTCCGAAGACCGTCTATTCTATCCCATTTACCTCCTCCATAATGTTCGCACAAAATCGTACGCAGCTTCTCAGAGCGCGATTTGATTGCGCTTCAATCAATCGGCCCAACAAACCTGCGTCAGACGATTCGGTTCAGGCTTTTAGACGAATCCGTTGCCGATCGTAGGATTATTACCGTACACGGTTTCCCCTTCCCGAACGCCCCGTTTCCGCGCAACTTCGCCCATTACGTCCGGCACCGGCCGAAACCGGCCCTGCCATTGGATCGGCCATGTAGCGCGAGCTTGTGGGCGCATAACAACAGAATCTAATTACTTCCGTGAAATTGAAACAGATGTTCCCGTGGAGCGGATGCGCGTACGCAGGCCTCGGATGCTGCGATTAATGAAGAAGTTAGCGCTCGCCGGCACCGGTTCCTCCCCTCCCCTAAAATCACCACCCCATCGAACGCATGTTCTAGGTTCGGCCAATTTTCAAGCCCATCATCGTTGCTCCCCAACAGCTCCTCCGGCTCGTTTCTAATGCAAACAGGAAAGCGCGCTAGCGATCGATCGATGCTGCCATGCCGGGGAGGGGAAACAGTCGATGATCGTGTGCTCGTCGGTGTATGAGGAACTGTTGGCGGATTCGCTTGTTGAATTCGCAGGAGCCTTCCTGTGAGGCACTCGTAAATTGACCCCTCAGACGGTACCGGACCGAGCATGGACTGTAATTAACCTCTCTAGGGGTACCCTCATTCCAGGTACGGGTCGAAGGTAACTGGAGCTGGTTTGGTGAGCGAACGGTAAGCAACCGAGTAAACGTTAATACTCAGTCAACATGCAGAGCAGCACATTTTGCGAGCAAATTTAATACAGTTCGAGGCATAATTTTATGATCATCTGGTTTTTAATAAGAGAATCAGAAGCCTAGAAGAAGATCAACGATCTACAAAGATCTCAAATATGTCACAAAAAAAAATTATGTTTTTATCGATTCTAAATATTGACGGTTTTTTATGACTTTAAATACATTTATTTATTTTAAATCAGCATTTAAATTTAGCGGTTGATCCCTAGTAAATAAAATAAATTAGACACGATTTTGTACGTTTATAAGTTATTACTATTTTTTGTTCATTACAGACCATTTTATATTAGAATTTTTATCTTATATTTTTTAAATTCATAATCAATGAAGATAACAACAATTTTCTAAAATCGATTTCATTCAGGATTAATTATGTGTTTTTGATTATATAAAACATGGACGACAGTTGTAGTTGATTTATTTATTTTAAGTGAGAATCTAAATTTAGCGAATGGTCCCTAGTAAATAAAATAAATTAGGTACGATTTTTTACGTTTATAAGTAATTACTATTTTATTTTGTTTATTGCAGACCCTTTTTTATTAGAATATTTAGCTTATATTTTTTTAAACGCACAATCAATGATGATACCAACAATTTTGTAAAATCGAATTCATTCGGGATTAATTATGTGTTTTTGATTATATAAAAATGGGCCACAGTTGTTATTGTCGCCAGTCTGTATTAGCACTGGCAGTTTGAAAAAAGCTACAAATATATATTTTCAAAGTCAAAGTATTGCTTGTTGTACAGAAGGTATACTTTTTAAATGTCTCATGGAGCACCCTAGGAGCATTCCTACGGAAGCTGTTCCCGATCGCTCCCCATGTAATCCTCCACGATTGAACTTTTCACTCCATTCCAGGTCGGCAACACGCACACGGCAAACGGCTAGTGCGTAGCGTTGCGAAACTCGAACAATCGACCCATTCCCGGAACACATTTAAATATAATGGTACGGTGAAACGGAACTGACCGGCTTCTATCGCCCGGGTCGAATCGCTAGGCTCGCGCTTCGCCGGGTCGCTCCCGACTATCTGCGATAGGTTGGCCAAACGGTTGGTCGGGTCGAGATAGCACCACCACCCCTTTCGCCTCCCGACAACGACGGTCGCCTTCGTGACGATTGGCAATGACTGTGAAAAATTCTCACGCGGCCATCAGATCGGCGCACGGGGTTACGCTCACCATTCCGCTGAGGAATGTGTGCCGTCGGTAATTGCGACAAATTTCTTCCACCGAACGAACGCACACCGAGAGCCGCACAAACACGCTGGGAGGTCCGAGGAGGATGAGCGACGCCGCCGAAGGTCGATGGTGGCCGGGAAGTGGCATGATTGTTCGGTTAATTGTACGAACGCCACATGATGAAACAAGATGAAACGCTGACTGAATGTGTCACCCCCCGGTTGGGTGCCCCGTGCAAAAGCAGCGGTTTACAAAAGTGTTAAAATGTAAAGGCTCGATTAACTGCACACAAACAATCGGCCGAACGATCGGCGCTAAATATTGAAAAAAAAAACATACAACTAACAACTCCCCATGGGCCGCATGTCTCCGTGCGATTACAATTACAAAACAATACATACCCTGTCCTGCATTCTCTTTTGAAGGTTGACCCTTCTCCGCTCGGCTCATAATTCGTGGGCTAAAGTTGATCGTTTAAGCAGCAGGACCTTCCGCAACGGCACAAGGGAAAGCATGCAAAGACGAAGGAACGATGAAGATTCGCTTGCGGTATCATCCACCCTCGGCATCGCGGTACGATATTGCTCCTCATATCTTTCTCGCTGCGCAGGGTCACGGTGGTGGGCCGGATCGTAGCTTGCCGTCCCTTGCCGACTGCATCAACCTTGGTTGGGGTGGTTGGTGTGCAGCATAACCGACTGCGATTCGCACTGGTATGCTAAAAAAACAAAAAAAAAACAATGCGAGCTCATATAAATTCCAACGCGAATAAGTGCGATGTTTTGTATTTCAACCGTTTATGGCAGCTCCTTATACGTTGTCGGACCCAAACGATGAAGGTGCACGGGTCACTGGATAGGGGAATTTTAACTTGTTTTTAAACGTTGGTTGGACAAATTCATATATTTTTTCATTTTACTATAGCCGGAAGGTTGTTCTCTCTATTTTTAACAAGACAGTAAATGGGTTGTATAAGTATCCAACTAGTCGGAATCTCCACCTTCCACGCTAGTCCTTGGCACCAACGAATGTAAATCCCCCATGCTAGTACCTGCCATCTCTTCCGTTCGGCTTTCTTGGGCCGTTTTTATGACACCGGAGGTATGTCTCTGTGTGTGTGTGTGTTTATTTCTTTTTTTTCGCCAAGTCGCATCTTCTCGCGGCTTCCTCCTCTCCAACGCCAGCTTCCGCGCGATCGAAACAAAAGGCCACTCATAAAAATGTACGAAAACAAAGGCAGCAACAAACGCGAACGTACATTATACCGACACCGGTCCGAAAATGAACCGTACCGAACGGACCGCCCGGCCGCGGCCGGCTTCAACCGACCGGCCCGGGAGAGAACATTAAAATGCTGTATTTTATGTGCCCGTACTGCTCATTTCGTCCAGTAGAACATGATACAATTCCACAATTGAGCTGCTGCCCGACACACCGGCGGCACCAGCACCAGCTTGCTCCGCCTCTGTTTCGCTCTCTTTCGCACCCGATTTTCCAAAACGTACGAGGAAACACACCAGGCACACTCGGGTCACTCAACCCGTGGCCAACTGAGCAGAACCGAGCGTTCTTGTTGTTTTTTTCTTTTCTTTTTTTGTAACACCCCTTTTGCGCTCAGGTGAAACACACTTCTCCCTGTAAGGGCTTTCGCAGCGTACACCGCGCGTTGCTCACGGTGATGGATTTATGAAGTCAAGAATTGCATCACAATCATCGCCGCAGTAAAAGGTGTGGATGGCGGCGTTCGCATTGACGCATCCCGGAGTCCTTGATTTATCGAATCGCGCGCGCTCCTTCCGGAAAACGGATGAAACAGCTTTCGGCACATTACTAGCTTATGATTGCCCAGCTCGGGGTATGATGCAATGTGGTGCAGAAATGCGTGTCGTGTCGCGTAATAATCTTTACTCACGTTTTCGTACGGCGTGTTTTGTTGATGAGCCGGCAACGCTACGCCAAACGTGCTCGTCGGCTAAAGGAGCGTTTGAGCGAAAAATTACCATACATTTGTATTACCGAGCGAGAAAGTGATAGGAAAACCGGCTAAATATGTGGTGAAATGTTAATCTAGATATTTAACAGGTTTGAAATTCGCGTGGTTCGGGGAATGCATCCCTTTTATATCGCATTTTTTTTCTCTTTAAGGTTGATTAGTATTATTTAAGAATTTTACTAATATTTTTATTTGAGATCTACTTTTAGCTCTATTCGAATATTAGTCAAAGTTCAATTGAGCCGTGTTTGCGTATCAGCTCGTAAGTTAAACCTTCACTAGATAAGTGAAGTTAAGTTATGAAGTTATAATAAGTTATTTGAGTTTTATTCGTGTAATAATCAAGTTAATATTCGAGGGTTATGCGAGGTTTATGTGAGACTGATCTGAACTTTATTCGAGCGTTAAAAAAAGGCTACGTACTTTGTATTTTGCGTATCTCGTCTGGTTGTGTTTTATAAGGTCCCGGAAGTAGTAATTTAAGTATCTTTAAAATATCATTTTAATTTAATATTCCTTATTAAAACCTAAACTTCCCTTCATCTCAGTTTAATAAGTCGTAAAAACCTACAGATCATACCATAGGAAGTAACGATTCGTGTTTTAGGTTAGGTTGTACAAAATGCTTCTAACCAATGCCTATCTCCACCGCGAGTTTTTGAGCACCCGCGAACTTGTTAATCTAGCTGCAAACGTAGCAGAATAGCACATCAAATGATTCCCCTAGAACAAATGATAGATTCGCTCCACATCGAGCAAATCGCATCAAAACCGGCGTTGCGTGCTACTGTTACGTCTTCCTGAATCCTGCAAAGGTCCGAGCCCGATTTTGCGCCCGGTTACGGTACACGGTTGTGCAAATTTTTCTATTACCCACGCGTTTGATCCGACCCGAAACCGACCGGGCGTCAAATTCGCTACAGCTCCGGCCGCGCCGTGCGTTAATCATCATTATCTAAGCTCCGGCTCCGGCTGTTGCGGCTAAAGAGCGAAATTACCGCATACGGTGCGCGCGGAAGGACGGTGGGCCGGTGCTCTAACACTCCCGGCGCTGTCTTCGGCACGATCGTTAGCCCCCCACCGGCGAATGATGATGATATTGTCGGAAAGGCTTCTTTCCGCGCGGTAATTGCAGTGTTGTGCCGACTGCGAGCGCAGGGGCATTCGCGGACAAGAACAACAAAACGATCGTCCCATTTTGGGTAGGCCGTGATCCTAGCGACGGGCGACTACGCTGCTGGCTATCTTCTAAGCTGCCTGGTGTATTGGGGCATATGTTTTTTTTTCTTCTTTTTTTGCTATGAAATCCCCGCATTCATTTGCATGACACGCGGTGCGTTCGTGTCGTTACATGCTATCTGCTGAGCATCATGTTCACCCCGTCGTTAAATGTGTGCTGCCACACAACGATTTGCGATAAAAACGGTGACCTTGGTCACCGCCGGTACGCCGACTCTGTGCTCGTGCAACCGGTAACAATAGAATTAGTCAATTATTTTAGCTGTCGTTGACGTTTTTTTGTTTTTGTTGCCTCTTCTCGCTCACGCGCTCTCCATTTTGTTTCCGCCTGCTATCACTAGGAAACGACAGTTGTGGATAGGATTGGTCGCTTCCTCTTTTTTCTTCCCCATACCGGGCGGTCTATTATTATCAAATTACTCACGTCTCACTCGTGCGGTTCGCACGCAAAACTAGAAGTATACGGAAACGGCCACACACGTCGCAGTAGACACACGAGCCCGCGCACTGATCACACACATCGCACGAACGCGAGGGCGAATAGGGCGGGTTGACACAGGTGAAGGTTGTTTAGTTAGAGCTCGCGGGCTCACGAGCGTGTTTCAGCGGGACGAAGGAGCGGCGGAAGTGGCGTTTGCGGTTATTTTCAGTCGTCTCCGGATCCGAAACGCTTTAAAAGTTTGTTTGATGCTAGTACCTTGCCAACTTGTTTGGCGTGGAGGATGGATTTATTTTTATCACACAAACTGCGCCACTGCTCATCGTAGACACGTTCACAACATCGCTTAAATATCACACCAAACTGGAAACGTTTCACTGGCGACACTTTTATACACCTTTGGCCACTGTTTGGAACTTCACCAACTGCGTTGAGCTACCCTGTACTAGGTATGCCACTAAGAGAACACGGGAATGTTGAAAAAAATCCCGTGAATTCTTCCAGTGCCATTACATGTACGAGGGAAATGGGAGGCTGAGGGAAGCCGAAGGTTCACCGATGGTGCGCACGTGAGCTTCACCTGCGTTGTGGATCCGATCTCGGGAGGCACTGCCGTTTGTGTATGTCCGGTTCGCCGCAAGGGCACCGCGCAACTGACGCAAGAACCTGCGCCGGTGCGACCGGGAAGCCTGAGAACGCGACCGGGACGGCCTCACACGCCGCTATCCGGCTTGCCTTTTTCCGTTACATGCTGCGCAGGAAGAGCGTCGAAAACGGGGAGCCCGCTAAAGAGAAGAAGCAAACGGAGAGAACGAACAGGTGAGAGGGAGCGTGTGAGAGCAGCCAAAGAAAATCACAACGGGGACGCGGAGAAAACGATGGCATCGCAAGGAAAACGATCCAAAAAGGAGATCGCGAGATGAGCGGATTCACATGGGAAGAAAAACCCTCGTTGCTCGTCTCCTTCCAGGTGAAGAGAGAGAGAGAGAGAGAGAGAGAGAGAGAGAGAGAGAGAGAGAGAAAGGAGCGTGATCGAGCGAAAGACAATTCCCGGCTATGGCCCGGGAGAAATGGGGAGAGCAAACGGCACCGGGTGGAAAGATCGCTGCGATCCGGAAGGGGGTACATCATTTTCCGGCATTACGTCGCTTTGATGGTGGGCGCTCCGGTTTCGAACCGTTGTTTTTTGTTCTTTTTTTGTTTTGACTTACGACTGACCCGATCTTCCTTCCGCCGTGTTCGTCTTCAGCTGCTCCCGAGGCTGGTAAAGGGTCGAACGTGTCGCTGTGAAAGAGTGATGCAAACGATAGAGTCAAGTTACTACACTTTTAGGGTTTTTTTTGTGTGTGTTCATTTTTATGTTTAAAAAACAAAAGAAAAAACGCCGTTTTGAAGCTCTTTTTTCGCTCACTCTGGGCGATGACGGGGGCTTACAAAACAGAACAAAAACCTGCTCACTGCTCGCCGGGACGACTTGGTGGCTCCTGTCCGCCATCACAACACAGCGCCGACTGTGATGGAACTGGAACCTGACGAGCGGACGCACACGGATGGATTGACTTGCGCGCTTGTTTATTGTTGTGTGTGTGTGTGTGTGTGTGTGTGTGTGTGT
>KI915042.1:12952422-12980582 GCA_000473445.2 Anopheles farauti
TGTGTGTGTGTGTGTGTGTGTGTGTGTGTGTGTGTGTGTGTGTGTGTGTGTGTGTGTGTGTGTGTGTGTGTGTGTGTGAGTGTCTATTTTTTCGCTCCCCGGTTGTTTCGTACCCTTTTTTTCCTTCCTTCCTTCCTATGTGTATGAGTACACTTTACTTCTTGTTTTAACCCCTTTGCTGCAGGTAGTCGTGGTTGTTGATGTGTGTCCCGGCTGACTGATGCGAACCCCGCAGTGAAGCCAGCGATGCGTAAACTGGCCGTGCGCACCTTGCGAACCTCTGGCTCTTTGCGCGGGCGCGCACGCTCACGCTCACCCTAGCGTAACGATCATTTCTCCCAGACTATGGTGTTGCCTTTTTGTTCACCTTGCTGATCCGGGCCGGAGGTATGTTGGCTATTTTCCTCCCTCGGCGAACCATCATCGTCGTCGTCATCATCATCCCCTTCGGAGCCCGCCGCCACACTGGAAGCACACGAACACACCGCAAACAGAAAACAATTATCGACCGTCGCTTACTTACGCTTCTACGTTTCTTGCTTGATCGCCGAACTCGCAGGATCCGGCCCGAGAGTTTGAGGCCACCACAGCCACACTTTTTTTCCAACCACTCGCTAGCAGTGGCTGGTCGGTGGGTTTACAAAAAGTATATATATTCTCACTTTTGTTCCCGCTTCGCTGCATCGCACACAGCTAGAGCACACAGCGAGCGCTTCTCTTTCAGCGCTTCACCATAATTAATCAATCGCTCGGATCTTTCTCGCACTACAATGTTTCCACCGGAACGAGATGACCAGTTTGTCTGTGTGTGTATATGTGTGTGAGAGAGAGAGTGTGTGAATATAAATCTTTTTCTCGAGAGCTAGAGCACACAAGCCGTTCGTCATCATCACCATCATCACCATCATCATCCTCGGGCCCATCGGGTTTCATCATGTTCGTTCTACTTTGACGCACGGGATGTTGTACGGGGATTTATTAATTATTTAATTCATTCAACGCAGCCTACCGAAGCCCACCACCGGAGAGGTCGCGGTTCGATTGCGCTCGGTGCCACGCGTGGCCGAAGAGACGAACCGCAGGGCTTAGAGAAGAAGCAAACAAAATAAAACGAAAGAGCAGCGCCGCGCGAGCGAATTTCGGCGCGTTTTTAAGACGGAAGACTTCAACAAGCGCGTGTGGGATTTTAAGCGACGAACCCGCGGCTTCGATGTGTTGTTGGGATACGTGCACGATTCCAGTGGTAGTTTTTTTTTCTCTTCTGCGTACCGCACGGCAAGCTGTTGTGTTACATATTTATGAACTTCGGCCATACGTTAACGTACCTGTTTTCGTTTATGGGTTTCGGAAATAAAATTTCCATTGCACCTGCGGTTTGCGGTGTTTGGCGTATTATCAAGCAGACCGCATGTGTGCGCCGTCATAACTGGAAACGGAATAACTTGCACGGCAGTTTATCAACCACCACCGTTACACCCGCAGCATTATTTCCAGCTTTGCCATTGCTTTATCTTTTCCAACGCTTGCGCTAATGGTGTCAGCTTTAATGCTGAAACTGTACATTTATAAGCGAAACATTACCGAAAGCCGTTCGTCTCGTGTCTTTCTGCCACAACCCGGATGAGCGTAAGACAACCCAACCACGCACATCAAACCATTAAATACGAATTGAAGCATCACCAGGATCACCGCATGATGAAATAACGTTTCGATGTGGGTTTTTTTTGTGGTTTCATCCGTCGAACGCACTCCGATGACGCCAACGTTCACCGAGCGGACGCGCACACAACACGCACTCGAAATTTGAAAGCCAAGAGGAACCGAAAAAAAAAACAACCCCGGAACGGTACGTATCACGAACGCGACTATAGAGACCTCGCGGACTGAACTGAATGTTACTTGATCACTTGAGGCTATTCCGACTGTGGGAAGGTTAACGCTTCTACTGGCCGCCGTGCTAATGCTTCTCATCTCGCACGTTAATTCACAATCCCGGATCTTGGCGTCCAGGCACACCGAGCTAGTGACAACACAAACGGAACCGCTCGCACCAAACGCGTCCGCACACGGTGCGATCTCGATCGTGACTGAAAGCGACAAACCTCGCCGCGTCGAGATCGCATCCCAGGCAGTGCGCGGGCCCGTCGGTTGTGTGTGTGAGTGTTGGTGCGGCTTGCGTTTCTCTTGTCTCTCTCGGTTACATTCTCTCACCCTTTTGCTGGCCACTCGCCGTACCATTCTTTTATGTAGCTATTTTTGGGCAATTTAAATCCATCTGCTTACGTCCACCTTGGGCCCTCTCCCGACATCTTTCCGGTGACTTTTGAGTGTGTTTGAAAAGCAAAAACGGATTGATCCTTTCGCCTTCGGTAACTACAAAGAAAGAACGCAACCAAATTGAGACGGTGAAGGTGGTGGTCGGAAAAATCAGCTGGAATTCGAGCGTCACTCGCAGCCCCCTTTTTCGAACCAAATGTACACTCAGCTTTTGTCGGAAAGACTTCACCGGATGACACACACAAACACACGACGCGAGCTGGTGGCAAATTATCAAACGTTCGATCCATTCGCGCCGTGTTGTACAACGCCCATTGCTGCTGCTGCTGCTGCCGGGGACAACACGTGATCATGTCAGCTGATAATTGGATTAGAAATGTACTGATAATTAGCAGCTTACTACGATATCGTGGGGGAAAACCACGCGCGACCCACGGCTACTGTGTTCGGGCGCGGTGTGACGTTTTATTTCTCGAGTCACCCGAACCGTTTGATTGTAAAATCGAGATAGAAAGCAGTGAATGTCGCAATCGCGTTCGACGACAACTCCTCGCGTCGGCCGCATGATGATAGCTCGATGAAATCTTGCCACTACCGCCACCGCTCGCGACCATCTGCTCCTCTCCTCTGCCTCCCCGCACGGCGGGGCTAATCTCTGACAGATCGAGAAATAAATTCATCTCACTAGAGAGCCCCGCACTTACTCGCTCGGCACTGTGTTCGCTAGAGCTTCTCGTAATTGCCTCCACCGTCGTGCGGGGACGGGCTCGGTGGCAGCCAGTTTAGTAAACTCGTTTTTCGCCACAATCCTCGCACACACCTCTCACGCGCGTCGTGGCCTCCCCGCTCACCGGTCGCTGTTGTCACGAGAAATGTAAAAGGGCGCAAAGGGCGGTTGGTTTGGCAGCAGCCACCAGCAGGTATATCGGTGATCATCATCGCATTTCCGATCGCAAAATGCCCTATTTAACATGGTCATGTTCAGCTGTCGAATGGTGACACTTTACCGGCTGCCGATGGGGTGGGCCTCTCTTCCCGGGTGCTCCGCCGGGTTCTCTCTGGCGTTCTTTCGGGTTCGAACCCGTTTCGTGCGCTGCTTGTTGTAGTGGCGATGGTATTGTTTCCCCCTTTGCTTGCACGTATGAGGAGGTAGGGTAGCGACAGGGAAGCAAGGAAGCTTACAAGCTGTAGCGTAGCGTTTGGAGACATTAAAAATTCGTCGTCGACAAACTCCAGCCCAGAGGATTCATATTGAAATGAGCAGCATGAGAAACAGAGGTAGCATAAAAAAAACCACACGGAATTGAATACAACCACCAGGAAGGGGAAACAACATTGCGATAGTGCGGGCCTGCAAGCCTTCCTGATAGCGTCGCTGCCACCTTCGAGCCTCCACCAGCCAGAAGAACATCCAACACAACCCCACCGATGGAATGGGGCTTGTAATTTTGTGAACAATTAAACATAAAGTTGAAGTGACATCGCGCGCGGCAACCGCGAACGCGCGATTCACGGATAGTAGCAGCTTCGGCGAGCCTGGCAAGCAAACCGGGCTAACCACGACCAGATGCCGTTTGTCAACTTTTGTCTTCGTCAACCATTTTTGTCCCCCTGCCGCAGCCGCAGCAGCAGCGGCAGCAGCCGCCTTCCAGGAAGCGATCGTACCACCGCCCAAACGGTGGAAGAGCAGCACTCGCAAACATGCAAGTATGCATCTTCGCAGCGAACGAGCGCGCGCCGACCCTTAAAAACCGGTTCAACTGCTGCATGTGCCCGCGCACCCCTTCCCATCCTGTCCCGTCCGATGCCGTAGGGTGCATCCCCGTTACGCCAGTGTCCTGAAGCTGCACTGCAGAAACCGTTTTCTCTCCCAAGACGGGGGGAGGGAGGAATGGCAATGGCAAGAATGTCCTCCCGTTTCGGTATGAAAGCGGTGGGTCAGTGTTTCGTCATAACCTGCTGCTAAAGGTGTGTGTGTGTGTATGTGTGTAAAGGTAAACGCTTTTGTCCCTTGTGGACCGATGCTTAGAGCAAAAACGATACAATTTTAACAACCGTTTAGGTGCCGGTTTTGTGTGGTTGTTACTCCTGCCTATGATGCGAACAGTTCGGCCACTCTTCGCTGTTCGAAATGTCAAACAAAACCGGGCTACGTGCGGAAATAATATGCACATTTTAGCGACGGCAGCGGGCAACATTACTACGCGCACACACTTTTATTGAATAATCATCTGCCACGAAATGTCACGTCAGCATCGTACGTTCGGCTTGACAATTTGTCACAGTACGCGCACCCGCCCCGCTCCGCTCGCTTTTTCTTCCGCGGTACCACCCCCGGGTGGTGGTACGTGAATTGGTGGTTGTTGTTTGAGGGTTGGTGGCTTTGTAGCGGCAATTTTAGACCCCCAACCAGTGACTCACAAATTGCGTTTGCGAGCAAATTACCACAGCAAAAGGTGCGTTTTTTAAGCTGCTTTTTGGGTTCGGTGTTCGGGAGCGAGATGTGACCGATGTGCCGCCATCCATCGGCGCCGCTGTTGAGAACATCGTGGTTGACGTTAGTTGATTGCGCAGATTGCGTAAGCCCACTGTGAGCGGGCAGGCCGAACCCGGTTACTTTAGCCAATGCTGGAACACGAACGAATAGGGCTTGAAAGAACGATTTGAAAAATTAAGAAATCATATTAGAAGGGGAAACACCAATCGAGTTGACGAGATAAGTGCTCGAAATTTAGGATAAAAGTTCGTTTCATTTGAAGATTATATTGTGCAAACTAATCGAATATGCTTGTGATGCTCGAAATGCAACTTCTACTCCTCCTCAGTGACGCAATATTGAATCTTCACTTTCAACACTTTTATGGCCACTTTCCTTTTTCTACCACCGTCACAATAGCGCCAGAATCCCACGCCAGAGTCTGCCGGTTTGAAGCCGTTTTAGGAGGAGCAGCATATAAATATGTCGACCAACAGTATCGTCTTTTGTTCACCCCTGGTGGACCCACCGAGAGGAGTGCGGTAAACAAATTGCCTCCTTAACGGAACAAACACCCATACACACAAGCACCATTCGCCGTATAACAGATGTCCCCGCAGGGGGTTTTTGGTGGATCCCTTTCGGTCGATGGAGCCGTCGATGGTGTAATTCAATCTACAAACCGCTACCTCGGGCGTGTACCAAAAAAAAAACTCCCCATCGGGTGCTAGCAGGCCATTTGCGCCGAAGAAAAAGGTGATAAAAAGTCGATCGGTAACAACACTTTTCATTCAGCCGCTAAACGGGCATGTTTCGTGTGCAGACGCGCTGAAGCAACCGCGACGTTTACTCCGTCCGCGGGGAGGGTGTGGCGCAGGTGAAGATAGAAATATTATGCTAATTTAACCGAACATCTGCGGCGCTCGTGCCTGCCTGTCGGGTGAAGAAGATGAGCGCGCGCGCGCGTGCCCGGCTTGACTCCAGCGGCAGTGGTGTTAGCGTTTCGACTGCCAAGACATTCACTGGGCCGACGGACGTGACAATCGCCACCCAATCTTCCAATCCCAACGCACGTTGAAGCATCCATCGAATCCATCACTTGAAAACGGGGGGACGAATTTCACGGCGCTTATCTCTTCCGTCCTGACATGGGAATCGTAATGCTGCTTTCAATCATTCGTTAAACGTCAACGCCGTGATACCGATAGCCCCTCCCCTCTCAACCAGTAAAGCTCTCACAACACACACTCCAATCTACCACCACAGCCTAACCGAGATAAAGTACACGGATTGAAAATTCTGCGAATTTCAGCGTTTCTCTGCGCAAAAGCGAAAGGGGAAGATGATACGGAATATCTACCCACCTTCCACGCGCGTGAGTGAACGGTCCGGGGTGGACGCTGCCGGATTGATTTAGTGGCGACGGTGGTCCGGTCCCGGCCGGGCAAGTTTAAATTCGTGACATGGCACTTTGGCTGGAGCAGAGGAGGCTTCGGCTGCGAACTTTGACTCCCGCGAGTGAGCGAGCCGTTTACTTTTGTCTTATTTCGCGTGGGCTTCGGGGTATGTTAGCGCCCTGAAGTGCCCTTCGGACCCCTTCGAGATCTGTTTGTGTGTGTGCGTGTGTGCATGTATGCTTAACCTAGCATTAAGACCCGAAGATGTAGTGGGTAATTAATATCAATTGCTACATTCCTGCACGGAGTCGAAAAATGCCAGCGAGAAGGAATACATCACCGCGTCCGAGACGGCTTTGCACGTGAAGGTGAAACTGATCCGCTCGCATCGTGGCAACTTGCAAAGGATATTTTGACATTAATCTTCCCGCGCAAGGCGGTCTAAAGCTTTTTTTAATTAATTTTAAAAACTTCAACCAACTCCACACACCGATCGCTTCCAAGAAACTCATTAATAATTAATTACATTCAATTCGGTGGTCATAATGCGCTCGCAACGATCAAAGATTCTCATCGGGCCCGCACCGCCACGCCATTATTGTCCGCTCATAGTGTACACGATTTTCGATCGTAGAAATCAACAGCTTTTTGAAGCATGCGCCCCCGTTCAATGTGACGATGATCGCTGCTAATGATCGTACCGGCAGCAATCAAAGCGTGCGAGCTGAGCATCTTACGCACTACACGCATTTCATCGTACAGGAAATGACGGTAAGAGGCTGATCGTTTGTGGTCGCAGCGAAGATTGTTTGGAGTCTAGACGGTGTGTGTGTGTGTCTGATGATCTATACCGAGAACCTCAAGATCCGAATGGTCAACTTGATGAAGAAACTGGCGCGTCATTGGATTAGTTCGCTGTAAGCGACACAACTAAGGGAGTCCCAATTCTATTCCACGTCGTTCTCTCGCTTCCGGCTTGGAAGCTGTCAAAGTTGGTCCCGCTGTCCGGTTGGACCACCGGGCGATTTGTTTAGGCACCGGCGTGGGGAGCTAAAATAAAACCCGAAACCGATTAACCATCCAGCATAATCGGTGCGAGAAGATTTATCGACGAATAATGCGATCCCATGATAGATCGCTCCAGTGCGCCCGTAGGGCCTATTTCCTGTCGCTCCGTTTTCCGAGCAGGATGCGCGAAGAGCTCAGTGTGACTCGGTTCGATCGTCACTCGTACGAGCTAGGTGGGGAGGGAACCGACTCGTGCGTCGAAGCCGAAGTGGTAATTTTGTTTGACAACTTCTCGGTGGTTGTTTTGACAGCTACGGGAAAAGCGGTGAGAAAGAGCGATTCGGCGCGGACAAAACTACGGCTCTCTAAGACAAGACGGGGTCATTAGACGGGAGATTTTCCCATGGGCTAAGGAGCGACCGCAGGAATTAGCTTACGCTTCAATCTTCACGCTGTCAGCCGTCGTTGCTTTGATCTTGTCTGCCCAAAACATCGGGTGCGCCGTGGACGACTTGCACTGCCGATGCAACAGCCTCGCGCTCTGCACTCGTGGAGGAGAAGAAAAATGGATGTCGAGCCATTTCACGCGCGGTTCGCTCCGTGCGCGCCCTTTAACGTTCGTGGCATTCGTGGGCCGCGGTGCAGAATCGAGCGCGGGCGCGCGACAAAGAAGTTGCACCAACCGTGAGAAGCGGACGCCGCGTGCTCCAGATCGTGTCGGGATACACCACCCTGTGGTCCCGAACGTGACAGGGCCTCTAGATGTACTCCGTGTCAGGGACGCGCGACGCAAGCTATCTTCATCTTCATCGTCATCGAACGACAGTCGATAATTGCTAGGGCGGAAGCCCGATGACCCAAACCAGGCGAGCCAGAAAGGGGCATTTGCAAGCCATCTTCTCCACTGAACAAGACATCCGAACGGCGTCCTTTCACCCGCCGGGCGCACGATCACGTGCGCCGGACCCGCCACCGCCACCGCCGCCGCCGCAATCGCACACTCGTGAGGGTCGCTAGATCGCTTCTAGGTGTGTCGCTCCCGGGAGCGTTGACCATTTTCTGTTTGATTACGCTTTCCATCCGCAGATACGTGCGCGGCTCTTGTCCACGAATTAGATGGGGCGCGCATATTTTTGCCGGCCGCTTCCTGCAAATGTCGCGGAGGAAGCTGGTGATCGGTGGATTCCGGTGTGAGTTGTGTCGGAAGAGCACGGGCGTGTGTTTGTGCACGTTGTGCCGCAAAATTTACGGCCCACCGCGACACGCTTTCCCTCCTGCCCTGGGAAGTAGAGTAAGAAAACAAAGAGAGCTGGTGGTAAAAAAAAAACAACCGGAGTCGTGGAACGAATAAATAATTTCGTCTAGTCGGCAATCGCTGCTACCCGCGGGACGGAACTAGGGCAGCGACGAATTCAGCGGAAATGCTTCCGTTACTCGCTTAAGTGCTGTTGTGCGGAAGAGATGTCCCGTGCGGCGGGAGAGAGAATTATTTATTAGCAAGCACCGGAAACCATCTTACAGAAAGATCTTTCTTTCTGTATGTACAAAGCAACAAAGCAGCATTAAAAAAAAATTCTCTCTTAGTCTCTCGATCTTAAATGTAACTCACTTATACTTTGCCCCATCCCCGGCACACCCTCGTGCAGAGCTAAACGCTAAAGATCAACCCGATCGGATGGAAATAAATTTTTCGCCCTAAACAGCACCAACCGCCAACACCACCTATCTAATCACAGGCCTTTAGGCCATGCCCTATTCGATTCGACGTCCTAGCTACCTTTCACTTCACCGCACTCGCGCCCCGATCGCGGTTTGACATTTCCCCCAGAGATCACGCGTTCCGGGTGGCGCTCCTCCCATGAGACGGGTCAAGCTCGTTCGCGTCGCTCGCGAAACTGGGCGTACGTTCTTGGCTTTGTGTACCGAGCGCGAACGACGCCGGGGTCACGATGTGAATGACTTGTGGAATATTTCCCCCTACCCCCGACCCGGGTGAGTGCGGCCACCGAGCGAAGCAGCAAATTTAAAAACCGCACAATATGCGGATTCTTCAACCAATCTGCTGGGGATTTTTTTTTTTGTTAGCGCCTTGTTTTGCGCGCACCGAGGCACATTTTGCTTAGCGTTCTTTTTGCCGGGGCCGATGGAGGAAATTTGCGTTTGATCCAATAAAGTAGATAGCTTTGTCCCATCTCGTTCGAGTAGAATCATGAGTCAAGCCACGTCATCGCCGATGTTATTGCGTTGCGCTGCCAATGCGAAACTCACGGGTTTGATTCATTCTCCTCGTGGGGCTTATTTTTAAACAGAATTGTAGCATCGAGGTGTTAAATTTCCACGTCACTGACTCAGGTGTATTTCGCATCGCACGAACGTATCATCTATTAGTGGTGTGTGCAAAGCGGGGGCACCTACAGCAAAAAATAAAACAACAAAACCTACAAAGAAAAAAAAGCAACTCCAGTGAACGCCGCGGTTATTTTTGTGCAAACGCTAGCAAACGCTAGCCTCGATGCCGGAATCAGTGCGCAACCAGTCTGCCTTCCCTTAGCCGACTGGGTCGAACACGTAAGGTTCACTGACATTTGACGATCGACCGGGTGGTGGTGCTCGGTCGGTTGGGAAAAACGTTTCTATGCGCAGGTGTCGCGTTGCCACCAACCCAGTCTGGGCAAAAAGAAGGTTGTTGAACGGAACCGGGTGTTGTTGTTTGTAAACAGCCGCAGCCAGCCGGAAGGAACCACCGGAGGCAAAGGCCGAGGCATCCCAAACGGCAGCATGTTCACGTGTCATGTGCTCCCCATTACTCGCACAAAAGCGCACTACCAACCACCTTGATCTCCGACCCCCGACGCCATTAGTCATGCATCGAGTGCATGACCGATTTCTTCTCGCACACACCAGAATGTACTCGTTCAAGCAGGGGCCTTGCCGTTTCGCACGGCTGGGCTTATGATAAGCGTCTTTATGACTGGTGAGTGGGTAACAACTCCAACTCCTTTCGTACTTCTTGAGGCGTCCCCAAGTCCTACCGAGCGCGCCCGGTGAAAGTGTCTCGATCGCTTGCGATTGCTTAATTAACGGCACCGACAGAGCCGCGGCTTCACAGGCGATTGCTTGTGACCCGGCCGATAAACACTCCTGCTGGAAGCGTCCACCGGGTGTGTACCTTCGTTCTCCCACGGCCCGACCTAACGTGTGTCTGGTGGCCTTTTGACGTTGGCCGTGAGAAAGGTATGACTTTTTTGCGCGCGGGACCGCGAGCCGTTTTAAATACTCCCGACGGCAAACGCAAATCGCCGGGATGGGATCTAGTTTTTAAGCATTTTTTTTTCTCGCAAAGCCTACTGCTGCTGCAAAACCCTGACCGCGATGATTTTCGGGAAAGCGGGAAGAGATGATTGCGTGAGGTGCTTGTGGTTGTTTGTTGTATGACGGATCTCGAAGCGGGTGGTTGAATAGGGCGCGTTGCAAAAATGGTAGCTACCAGTCCGAACGCTGTACGAACCCATTCCAAAACTCCGGACTCTCGAAGCGTCCAGCGTACACACCACTCCAGCTATGACCGCAGCCTGAAGATGGTACAGAAATTGGAAAGTCATCGTTCCACAAGCCGCAGCCGTCTTAGCAATCACAGAAAGGATCCTCGTAATTACATACCATTACCGGCCGTGCCTCAGTCGGTGATTCTTCGCTCGATCGTCCCGACCCATATCCTGCGCGAACGATGTACAACAGCCCCGGGGTCTTCGCTATCGATTTAGTTTCTGATTTCAATTTCATCTCTATCTCGGTTTCGTACCGATTCTCCCAGGCACTCGCGCCGCTTTGGAAGCGAAGTTTTGGAAGAACGAGTTTGGTTGCGCGAAACGGCGGAAGCAGCGTTCGAACGCCGAGAAGATCGGGCTCATCTCGTCGAAGGGTAATTTCATGCTCTTCGGGGCCCGGGCGCAGAAAATCGATCCGAAGCGCGACATGGATCGGTGGCGATCGCCTTCGCCAGTGGATCGGGGTGGAGTACGGGGCAGGGTTCACTTCCTCGAGTCCAAAACACCCTTGGCTCGGCGCGCTCCGGCACCGGGGTAATTACTAATTATCTGTGAAGTTACGGCTCCCGTTCTATGGCCTGTGGATAATTGGTATAATCAGCCACTCCTGCACACATACAGGAGCAGTATCGAGCGATCAATGGTGGACACCGTGAAAAAAGAGGCTCGAACTAGAACGCGCGCTTCTAGTCGCTGCTCCGGTGCTACTTCGCGAACTTCCACCGGCTATTGGACGGTCTTCGGGATGCGAGTTGTAACGAAACCACGAAACCGGAGCGCTCAAAGTTTGATCCTCCGGCTAGGCTAGGCCAGTAACCTCTACCACCGGGGGCAGGGCTTCCCGGGGCCAGGAAGGCGGGGAACGAGCCTTGAAGAATTCGAAATCGATTTCATAATGTACCATTTCCTGTACCAGAGTGCTTGCGCGCGCGCTCGTTCGCTCTCGGCCAACGTTTTTGGCCATCGGCGGCGAGAGATTACAGCCGACTTCCCGGCCCTGTTCCAGCAGGCAGCATCACACTACCAGGCGGATGTGGTTGACTCGTCGTCTTCGCAGCGCACCAAACCGGTTCCCCCATCTGCCGGCCCCCGTCTTCCCACCCGAAAAAGGAAGCGTACGTTCGCTTCCTGCTGAAACGCACGCCACCATCCGTCTCCCTCTACCGTGCCTTCTTTATCACTCCATTTTACCGTCACCTTAATTTGAGCAATCGTGTGACGTCTCGCTGCTTCGGGTGGTACACGATCGTTCTGCCATTTTATGGCCATCCCGCGGGTACGATCGCGCTTTCGACGGATGGGGACGCGTTCTTCACATCCCCAAGGCCAACCGGTGCTCGCGTCCGGTGTGTTTGTGCGAGTCTTTTCGTAAGTCGTCTTTTCTCATCCATCGGCATCGGGGAACTGATCTGAACCAAGTCTATATTGTGTTTCCGGGGGGACCCGAGGACGTAGATCACGGTGGACGGCTGAAACATGGACCCCGTAGAATGAGTAAGTTCTCAACAATCAATCATTAAAAATCTCATCAAATCGAGGAATTCCCTCCCCAGTACGGGATCGATCGAACGAGAAGCTTTCAGAGGGAAGTGCCAAATGCTTCGAATCGTCTTATCGGACACTCGGTTTGAAACATTTTCGAACGAAAACAAATGCAACACACTTGAAACATTTTCTCCCGATCCATTCGTCATCCGGTACGGGGATTTTAGCCTAACATGTCCCCTCAACCGGCGGTTTCTCTCCATCCACAAGACGAATGTGTTTCACTCTTGGTGGAGCTAGCTCATTTGTCCCGAGATTCTGCTTCGCGCGGCGGCCCTTTCTCGAAGGCTTACCCTCCACTGCCCGGCATCTGACCGAGTGACCAACCGGATCGAGGCGACCCCTTGTGTGACGGTGATTATTGCTTATTAATGGTGCCAACATCTCCCACAGTCTCCCACCGGCTATGATCCCTCAGCTGTATGAAAGTAAATTGATTTCTGGACCGCTTTTTTCCCACCGGATCGCCGCAGGCTGCGGAACTGCGCGTTTGAGTTTCGACGCGAGACGGAGGACGACGCTCCGGGACGAACCGTCCGGGGAAACCGGGCGTTCGTGTGGTCTTGTGGGTCTTCCCGTGCTTGAAACGTTCTTTCGTGAGAACCGACAGCACGCGAACGAATTGATGGTCGACACACTAAATCTTCATTGCCGTGGTCGCCGTGGCTTCGAATAGCGTGCAGAGACGAAAGCCGTGGAGAGCGTTGTTTGATGGATGTGAGCCTCGGGAGTGATTAAGAAATTTTCGTCTCCCTTTCACGGTACGGTGCGGGGCATTGTTTTGGCTGCCTGGCTAATAGATTGATCGAACAAGCCGAGCACGCATAAGCACATCTTTTTGAGCACAAGCACGCTAGGTAAAATATGCAGTGTCAAGAAAGAGAGAAAGAGAGATCGCCGACAGATGGCGACCGGGATGTGCTTTAAAAAGCTTGCTTATGGTAATCTTGTGGAGCAGCAGCAGCAAGTAGGTCGAAATCGGGAAGAGGTTTCGTGTTACTGGCGTGCAGCTTTCATATTTAAACCAGCATGAAAATATAAAAATACATTCACAGTCGTTTACATTTCTTCAACTTCAGTATTTTTCATGACGATATCAGGCATTTTCTGCATCAAATACTTCGTGGAATTTGAATGCTCTATTTAAATGTGTTTTTAGCACCATCAGCACGAGTGGCGTGTCTCAATCAGTACGTTAAACCGATCGTTTTGCCATCGAAGCGGCATGTTTATAAAATTTGGCTTTCCTTCTTACGAAAAATTGAAAAACATACCGAGAACGGGGAGGAAGTTAAACATACTTCTTTGTCAACAATTATTTTATTATCGCCTACTCATGCAATAAGCTTCGAATAGCACCTAGATTGGCATCTTGCTAGATGTGGCGTTAAGTTTTGTTTCGCTTATTTTGATCTTCCCCAACAAAAACTCATCCTCATTGGAGAAGTTGTCGCGTTTTTGTTCCTTCGTTGTATCCATTTTGCGATGTTTCGTTTCAAAATTTCTGTGGAGCGAAGCTAAATTTTCTAAATAATGCCCCAGTCGTCGTTTCGATCATTTTTTCATAGAGTTGCATTATTTTTTGTATTTTTTAATAGCAAGTTCAACGACGGCATGTATCAATAAGGTAAAAAATGGTGAAAATTATCAATTTTTTGTCACCACATTTGAACGAAACGCGTGTATTTTGGTTGCTGCACACGGCTCATGCAGCTGGCGCTCATCAAAACATGCCAGCGACGGACCCTTGCGCAACAGGTACCACACCACATCATGTGTTGACCTCAAACTAGGCGTACGCAACAGGTGATGCAAGCGCCGGCTGCACGATAGGGTCTCGTTTGATCGACGATCGTGGTTCCCTACTACTGCTTCGTTTCACTTTCCGAAAAACGATTCCGACCCCAAGTGTGGTGCTTGACAATAATTTGTCTGCCGTGGCGAAGCGAAAACGCACGCGGAAACACATCGCACCACGGTGAAGGTCTTCCTGCAAAAGGGAGAAAACGGTAGAACTGTTCATATCCATCTTCGGGAGGAGGCGAAGCGAAGCGAACGGGAAAGGGAGAACACGCATACCAGGTTGCAGCAGGACGCGCCCGAGAGAATTCGGTTCAGCCGGAAGGATGTGGTATAATTATGTGGCCGCTTCGGTTCGGTCCGAGTCTCGCGGGTGTTGTTATGCTTGCTCCCTTTGGTGGGCATTTTGCTTCCCCGTTGCTGCTTCTTACGAAACACCGGCCCGTGAACTGCCTTTACGAAAGCAACGTGTTTCGCTCTGTTTGCTTTCCACATCCCGAAGGTTACGGGCCAGAATTGTGCGACAGATGAACGAATGCCCTGGGTGAGCTCTCATAAAAGCCGGTCACCTGTACCGGGGGTACGTTTTGTAGCGTGGTTGTTTCTCCCTACGGTTGTTTTTTTTTTGTTTTTCTTTTTAGTTCATTCCTTCCCGCTCAAAGGGATACACAGGGCACTTGAAGCGAAGCGGAAGAGCCACACTAATTAAAGGGACGACGGCATGGCTTCGCAGATGACGTTAGCAACAAGCCGAAGACGCCAAAGACCACCACCAAGGGATATTTTTAAATGGATCGTCCTCGCACGGGGTTGGTTGTTTGTGTTGGTCGGGCAAAAAAGTACCAAGTGTGCGTGTGTGTGTGTGCTCTAAATTCGAGTATTCAAGAAAGACGTAGAGGACGAATTAAGTCATCTGCCCTCGGTTTGCAGGATCGAACGACTCACTAACACACTTTGACACGATGGCAATCGAAACGATCGGTATTTGTGTGTGAGTGTGTGTGCATGTTTTTGTGATCGTAAATCGATTCCGAAACCTTAACACTTAACTGCTTTACGATGGTTATCGCTTCTGGGGTTTAAAACTTTGTTTTTTTTTTATTCGCATGTTTTATATCCAGCTTCCTCCACACAAGAGACGTGACCGCGACCTTAACTCATTACCCTGCGTGCATTGGGAGGGGTGAAGCTGTGGTAATAAAGCTGTGTCGAAAACGCTGGGCAAACGATCCTCACCGCTACACTGCTTCTTCCCGCATTTTCCGTGTTTCCCCTGCGATGCTTGGCGAACCCTTTCGGAGCCGAGTTTATCATTCGTTCTTCATCGGTGGCTCTCCCCTTCCCAACCTGAAAAGCCACAGAAATCCCACGGTTCTGTTTACGGCTGACGCACATTCACCCCGGTGTAGCGCTTTGATTCCGATCGGAACATGGGTAGATGGCTTCTTTTCCCTCCGTTGGGTTGGATTGGAAAGTTCGGTCCGATGAGGGGAGGCTGTAAAATTAAGCCAAATCGCGTTAAGCTCACAGAACACGTTTAATATGCTTAATTTAATTCACCCGGATGATCGTCGATCGGATGCGCACGCTGGTGGTGCAATGAAACGGGCAGCTTGTTATAATCGGAACTCCCTGCCCACAAACCCGCTCCCCGTCACATTACAGTTACCACATAATTAATGTGGCAAGAAAAATGAGCGAAGCTGCCGGTCGGGTTACAATGTTACTGAACTATCGGCGTCGATAAAACCATTCCTCATAAAATCCTGCTCTCTTTCTCCTTTTACAAATATCATAAAAGTAGTTTTGGCAGCAGTTTACCACCGCCCTTCACACCGACCACAAATCGGCCACAAACACACGCTCACCTCCGCAGGAAGAGCCAAGGTACGCAAAAAGCTGCGCTCCAATTAGCGGTGGATTATTGGGCAGGCATCAATTAGGACCGCTCGGTGACCGAAGCGCCTGGCGAAAAGGCGCCGAAAAAAAAACCCGCAGGACTCGCCTCGCCGGGGCATGAATTGCAAAAAGTACGCGCTTGTTTGTCGTAATTAGTTTAAAAGCTTCGCTAGAGTAGTTTCGAGCCGTTAATTAGCCGCAGGTACACGATTGATCGGGCGATCTTTCGGTTGTTTCAGTGGGAACCGACACCGAAACAGTTTGCAGCGCCGTTTTATCGTAAATTGCTGGTACAACTTCGTCAAACATTGAACGTTTTACCAACGCTTTTCGCGCAAGCAAACTTCTCTGACTCATACGCCCCGGGGGTGGCAATTTAGGCCTACTCAAACGCATACATCAACACCTTTTTTTTCGATTAGAGCAACCCCATTTCGGGGGCGGCACGAATGCCAGTGTGTATGTGTGTCGGTGTGGTGGGTGTCAATGTTTGCTTTTTGGCAGTTATGCTAACCAAAGACCCTAAAAGCGACCCTCACGGCTCAAAACGCGCCTTGTTCAGCCGTTGAAAGCCGCGACTCTTTCGGTGCCGGGGGTATTTACCGTCCGTCCTAAACCTGTGACAAATATCGTAAATCAACACACGCCCTGCGGTTTCACACCCTTCACACACATGCGTACGAGCTTAGCGAAGAAGATGCGTTCTACGTTCACGTGTGCGTTTCTCTATTCTTATAGATAATTGATGATCTAAGCTTCGGTGGTTCTTTTTTGTAGTCTCATTTGTCACGCATTTCCGCGTGCGGAACATGAGCGATGATGCTCAGTGGAAGCTTTGAGATCATCATCGCGCTTAGTGAGGTTAGTTCGTTCGTTCGTTTCGTGTGAGTACGGCATGCTAGTGGGTAGTAATCGTGCAATTAGTAGATTATTTCACACAAACATGCAAACACACTGGTAAAGGACATGCGTTAGTTCACTATCGGTACTTTTAAAACTATTCTCGTTACAGAGCGAAATTTTTTATGGCTCTTGTCATGTTCGTTGTGGTTGTTTTTAACGTAAAGTTTTGTAACGCTATTTCTTGCTCCCATCTTGCTTCTGTGCGCATTTTCGTTTAACGCTAGGGTAGGTTAATATTTGTTTTTTAATAAGCAAGTCGTTAGTCATTTTAGTAGTTTTAGTTACAGTTGTTTTAGTTGATTCAGTTGTGTTAATCTTTTGTTTTTTTTTATCTCAGCTGAACTAACGAATCTGTCTGTAATAAGGGAAACGGCGCAAGAGAAAAAAACTTTTTTTTTTGTTAAATGTCTTATTTTCGAAATATTCTTATTTTCGAAAATGTCTTATTTTCGAAATATTGTTTATACACGTTTTTCATGGACAAAACGATAAGCTTGATTCGTTTTTACGTTTGGGTCTGTTTTTGTAAGTTTTTTCCCCTATTTTTAGCCTACTCGTGTTTAAAAAAAAAATTTACACAACTACACATCGAACAACCTTCCTAATCTTCACCAGCGCTGGCAAAGTGCAAACAGTGCTTTTCAGCGTGTGTACTTAGCGATGGAGGAACGATGTAAAAATGTTTAGAACTATCGCTGCTAACCTTGAGCAAACTAACACTAAGAAATTACCCTCGGTTCGTGTAACACTTTTGTGCTGGTTGAACACCGATAAAATAGGTTGAACGACGTTTTAACTAAATTTTTTTTTGTCACGTCGACGCTGAGCAACAAAAAAAATGTCTCTCAGTTGGGCCTCACAAATTCTTCGTTCACATGGATTTGAGGTGTGCAAAGAAGTATAATTACCTTCGCCCGGCGGTGTTGTCGCTTTTCGCTAAATACTAATGTCGCCATCGCCATCAGGTCGGCCGCGTTCCGTCCCGAAACTTAAAACCAACCGGCACAATGCGGGTTTTATCGGCTTCGACGAAGATCCGCCACCCGTGGATGGTGTGTTTTGGAGCGAACGTGTTCGAACGCGCGCACACACGTCGTATTATGGTGACACAGCAATAAAACCCCCGGGAACACAGCCGGCGAGAACGCAACACAAACGTGAACACACGGCTGCGTGAGAACGTCCGGGGTGGCGGCGGCACACTACTGGCGCAATCGCAGCGTGTGTGCGTATTGGGAAGTGTGTGTTGCTGCTGACGTATCGACAATTTTGACGTCAGCGATCAGAGCAGAAAAGTTCAGCCAGAGAAACAGTGAGACACGCGCGCACACTATCGTCACGTACGTGGTGGTGATGTACAAGTGCGATATAGTCACTTGTCACCACCCGTGCAAGCGGTATACGATATCGTTCACACAGAACACGCACGCACGCACGTACACAATCACTCACACACAACAAGTACACTTTGCAAGCGGGCGCCTACTGGAGCGGCAGCGAAACAGCCGAACTCTCCTGCGATCCGCACCGATCGAGATCTTCTTTTGGACTCCGAGCCTTCGAGTGGCGCACGACTGTATGTATATGGGCGCGCGAAGCCCCCACGAACGCTTCCCTGACGCTCGGGCCTCTCTGTCGCACGTAGTGCGTGAAAGGTCTCCCCTTCTTGCCGTGCGGTGCTTCGAAGCGGAACCGTCGTGCTGTGTGTGCGAGTCTGAGCGAGACGGATGATCGGGAACCGGCGAACGAACAGAACACTTTGCATAATTATACCTGGTACGCGGTGCGTTCTTGGCTGGAGAAGCGATCGTACGTACGTAACGTTTTCACCTGCAGCGGCGAAGGTTGCCTGGTGGTGTAGTGTTAATGCCCAACCACCTGTATGCGTGTTGGCCCACGGTTCGGTGTATGTGTGACCGGTTGCACCTGTGCACCGAAAGCACACGAGGTAAGCTTGGGAAAAAGTTATCACGTTTTTATTTCTTCACTCTACCGTTTTTCTAACACACACTCCCCTCTCCGTTCGTTCGTTCTCCACACAGGTTGTTTAGTTGTAAAAAAAAAGAAAAATACTTTTAGCACACAGCATGGGCCGCATGAGCGAAAAGGACGAAAAGCACGGGCGCCTCGCACACGCACACCATCAAGCGGTCGATCGCGCGTTCTGGTCTGCTGGATGGATACCACCGATCGCACGAAAGGTCGAACGTTTCGATTCCACTCCATTTCGGGCCCGAAACGATCGACCTTCTCGTTCTGGGGCCCGGAAGTAAGGATCGGACCGAAACGCACGTGGTGGTGACGCCAGGTGGTGCTGCGGCTTACACGTGGTGCTTGGTGCAACAGCATTACCGTCCTGACGTGCCTATGACGTGGCCGGAAGATTGATTAAAACAAAACGCATGCCTTCGCTGCCTTCGAAGTTCGATGCACCACCGGCAACACAGCTGTTTAATATTTATTACGGTTCACCCGCGTTTGCAGGTGAGATGTGTGTCTAAAGATTAGGTCTAGTTTTGACCGGCACTGAGCAAAACAGGAGGCCTTAATGTCACATCGCTTTAATCAGCATAACGAATAACGAGTTTATCTTGCTGCTCTTGATCGTTATTATGTTGATTTTGATTTAGGTTTTGATGCATCGTTGCTCTAAACATTAAACGCTTTCTTGAGGTTATCTTATAAAGAATCAAACTAAGACGAACGTTAAGATAAACTTTAACAAATGCTGCTCCATGCGAGAGCTGAAGCGAATACTAATGCTAAGCAGGCGTTCGACTGCGGAATGGTAAAACCAATATGCTCACGGAAGAGCTCACGAAATGATCGTGAAACGCACGAAGGAATTTGTTAGGAGTAGCATGAAATTGAAACTACCTGGTTTGTTTGATGATCCAATCCACACGATGTATCGTGTGTAACTGCAACTACCCTTTGCTGCAAGACTACATGTTCAATAAATTATTTAATCAGGAACTTTCCCTTTGATTGTACCACTCAGTAAAATTCATAACGTATGCATAGTTTAGGGTTAATTTCGCGTGTTTGAGCAAATGTGGTTATTACAAATGTACCAACTGAACGCTCAATTTAATAGAGTTAATAACATTTTGTTTCATTTTATTAATTTGGAAACCAAAGTGTCCTAGAGATTATGTAATTTATTTAAAATTATCATATTGTTGCTTGTAAAATTTCATCATCTACAGTGCTATCCACATTTCCATGATGAAGTATACAGGAATGATGAAACGAACCCTTTTATTGAAAATATGTTAGTAATCCTCAACACAATTAATTAAGAACAGGAAAAGGCTCAAAAGTTCAACGCACGTAAAAGACCAGGCCACGCGTAGCCAAGTGGTTAAAAATATCAATCTCATTTAAGAAGCATGCTTGGATCGATTTTTCCGCCTGTGATAAATTAATCTTCTATCCGTCTGGCCAGTTCGAATGGGCTCTTTCCGCTCCAGAAAAAAAACCTCACACATTCGTTACGATTTCTCGTACCCTTAGCTGACTTCCAGCATCCTTCGCCTAAAAGGATTGTATCCGGCCGCGTGCATCCGCTCCGGCCCCGGTACAGCAGTTCGCCACGAAGAAGACGAACCGTAAAACGAGCGATCCGAGTAGATCGAACCCCAGCGTCGTAACGGTCGCGCCGTATGCTAATGCGCCGATCTGTATCGCAATTTGGACACACTTTCCAACCGAGAAACGGCACGTGGAAAATGCGAAGCGTCACAACCGTTTAGCAGGTGGAAAAATGGAAATAAAAATACCCAGTTTTCGCTATACGCAGCGTGTTTGGTGCCGAGTTTATTTTTTTTTTTTGCGGTCCCGGGCGTTGATTTTCGTGTTTTCATGGTTTGACGTGGTTTATGGGGCTTGTTTCCAATTAAATTCAGCTCCGAGCCGCACGAGCCTTAGCGGGCCCCGTATCGTATCGGGACCGGGGGAAGGGATTGTATTTATTTCTTTTTGCTACGGTCCGCCAATAAGTCACTCAACTGCTTTTCAGTCAGCACGGTACGTAGCGGTGGAAGCGAGAGCGCATACAAGTGGCTGTGGAAATGGCTTGGAACCACCTTGGATGGTGGCTGATGGAAAAAGTTTTGTTATGATTGTCTACCGCGACCCAGCGCACGGTGTGTGTAATTAAAAATTTAATATTATAAACCATCAAACCAGATCGGGAGAAACCTACGGTGCCGGAACGGTGCGCCTGCCGCCCGGTGCACCAGCCAAGACGCTGGCCCCTCGGCCCGAGAGAAAGGAATCACGCTCGCGCACAAACATTGCCTTTATAAGACGCTTTTCCTAGTGACGAATGAGTGATTTTGATGCGTCAAATCGATGGAGTGGTCCGGGAGGGGGCGAGCGGGGTTCATGATGTTAATCGGAGCTTGGTTAATTAGAATAACGACAATCGTGCGCACACTCCAGGGGAGACTGATCTCGGCCAATGCTCGAGCGGGTAACGATCGTCGTAACCAAAGCAGAACCAACCTGTGTGTATGTGAGAGTGTGCAGTATGGGGTCCGCAATTGTAGACGGTCTCGAGTTGAAGTTGTTTTTTGCTGGGGGTTCGTCGCTGGCGAAGTTTTCCGTATGAGTTTTCATTTCTCAGCACTTGTAAAGGAGGAAACAGAATGAATAAAATGTGAAGATAAAATATTGTTACGCTACGTAGGTCTAACGAGTAGTTTGTTAAAGTATTCAGTGTTGAAGAGGTGTAAGAAATGCATGCTTTTTGCTCATATGTACTGTACTATTTTGCTTTCATGTGCATTCAGCCTTGTTTGCTGAAGAAAACCATGATGGATTTATACAAATGTTTTCTTCCTTAGTTTCTTTTAAAATCCGTCAAGATTTATCATAATTTTTTCTCACTGTATTCTTCGTCTAATTTGCGTAATAACCATGTTTAAATACATTTTTTTAAATTTGTATCAATTTTAATTACTTGGAGGTTGGTATTCAGTAAAGCATTTTTATTAAATAATGTTATAGTCAATTTTACTAGATGGGAAATATTTTTTCATCAAACACGAATAAAATGATAAGTTGAACCGACATTAATTTTAATCGGCTGAAGGATTTACGTATAGTTAAATAATTTAAATTTAATTGTATCTAATTTAATTTGTTCTCAATGAAGTTTTTGATAATATCATTGAATTTTTATTTCAGTTTTTCGCGGATCCAACCCAAGGCAAACGTAAAAAATTTACTTCATCAGATAAGCCCAGCTTCCAAAACTAAAAATCCGATAAAATGCAAACAGAATTCCATTCTCATAATCATCTTCGGGCGCGTTCGATCGCGCTCGCTCGATTCCCACGAACCGATCGATTGATAACGGACAAATCGATTTCATTAATCTCACGCACACTCTTCACATGTTTGCATACGATAGCATATGGGCGGGCTCCCGACAGCTGCGAACGATATCGATCACGCGAGCACAGGTGCTTGAGCGATGGTGGCGTAGATCCTTTCCACGCGTGTTTTCGTTTGTAATCCATTCGAATCCTCTCGACGCGCAAGCGGTACCGTCAAGTGCGCGAGCTCAACCCGCCGTCCGGGTAAACATTCTCCATCAACGACCGCGTACCGGGCCGCGTGATACAAAGTCGCTGGGAAACGACGACGACGACGACGACGGCCACGTGTGAAGTGGATCGAGCCAGTGTCGAAGCCACGGTGCCACATTTTCCGCTGTAACGATCAATTTCTCATCCACCGTACCGGAACACTGGACCAGCTGCTGCGTTGGCTAAGAATTTTAATTACCAAAAAACCATTGAAAACTGTCGAACGCCGGCTACAACGCACCGTTGATCCGATCCGGCCAATATTAGCCGGGGGGAAAGGGAAAAAATGTTTTCTTTCTCGTTGCATGTTTCGGCGGGAGTTTCTGTTTTTTCCGTTGCCACCGGTGCGGCCTACCACACAGCCTACTTTAGATTGATTCCGCGTCGGTCCGGAGAAAATTGAAGGGTAGAGAAGTGTTTTATTGCTCTTTTGGTGTATTTTATCGTTGAATTATCCGAATGGGGTGGATAAGACTGTGTTCATTACTGTGCCCGGTTCCCATTTCAGAATACATTACGCCGTACGCACGTCCGGTCGATGCGGTGAAGGTGCGTTCATTACGGTCATTAAAAAATTGCCACATTATTAAAAAAGGTAGGTAAAATATCAATTTTAGTTAATGTTGTTTTGTTTGGCCAATGTTTTCATGTGATTCTATCGGTTTTTAATTTTGTTTACTCTAGCCATATGCAAACGGATTCGTTAATCACAGCTGTATCCATGAAAAAACAATCTCTTCGTACAGTCGAATGGCCCTTGACATCGCTTGTTAGTGTCAAGCACGACATGGTTAACCTCCCGAATTACACGATACATAACTACGAAAAAAACAACATCAGTCTTGAGAAGTCACGTTGGTGAGGCCACTACAAAATGGCCGCATCTTCCAGCCGGGCAGCCAAACCGTACCATGTGAATCGTGTGAAGTAAAGTTTTTATTTACAAAACAGCAATAAATCATGCCACCAACTGGTGCCGAGCAGCAGGCGAAACGGTCCGTGTTCGTTGGCCGCATGTCACATCTACTACGGTGTTATGAGAGCATTTGAGCTATTTCTTCGCCGGACGACTGCCGGCAACCTAATTAACTGCAAGCCCTGCCTTAGAACGTCTCAGGTCAGCCAGTGGAAGCACATCCTCGATGCGTTCTATTGCGTGCATCAAATGCATTCAAGCTAACGCAACCCTCCTCACAAGACGTCTCGAACACCAACCACGACCATCGAGGAGTTCAAGAAGGTGAGCCATGTGTGCGTGTGTGTCGGAATGAAGCGAATTGTACCGGGAGAGCTGGAATTGTTTTGTCATTTCGTTTGCTGTGAAACCCTATTAGGATTCCTCGGAAGCGGAATATTTAAGTTCCCATAGTACGGACGCACGAGGTGTGTGTGTGTGATTCTCATGAGGCGCTCCTGACCAGTCGAGCCGGGAAAACTCTTGACTTGTGGCCGCTGTAAACAACGAAGGGTCATGGGAGTGTTTTAAATTATCAGCCCGCCTGGTCTGGGACGTGAGTGAGCTTTCAAACTGCACTTCAAGTGTTTGGGCTAGTTGGCTAATATTTCCAGGGAAATAACAACAAGTACGCAAAATGTCTTTCCTAATAGAATTCAACGATTTCAGATTTAGACAATTTACTATAAATTTCTTTGGTAAAAACTTCTTTTCAAATTATAAAACCCATTTTTATTTTGTTAAATAAAATAAATTTGAAATAATAAATTAACATATAAATTTACATAGATTTCAGATTTAGAAAATTTATTACAAATATCTCGGGAAAAAACTCCTTTTCAGATTATAAAAAAATATAATTTTTAAATAACATAAATTTGAAATAGTAAATAAACATATAATTTACATACTATTACATACATTTACATACTATTACATACATTTACATACTATTTTAAATTTATATTATTTCTATATTTTATAGATTGTACCAACCGGTCGGATAAAGTTCTTACCTAATATTAAATTGGTTAACATCCAAATTTTGAATGCTAACAAATCGTCACGATGCCGTTTTTGTTAGTATTCAATCTGATAACCTAAACAAAACAAAGAAAATGACAGATGCTGTTCAAAATCGGAATGGGAATATTTCACACTGTAAGTTATGATACTCAATCTAATAGATTTATTAGATTAAGTATCATAACTTACAGTGGGAAATATTCAAGAAAAGATGAAAAACGTTGTATTTCATATATACATTGAAACTAATTCGTCTGACTAAACCAACAATAAAATATCAAAGAGGCACTTTTAAGTGAATGTCTGCAAACGGAAACCGAAGCAATCGGTTTTTCCTTCAGCAAGATCTGCAAAAAGAACAACAACAACATCGATAGCATCAACAAAAATCGAAAACCAAAACGTACCGGCGCGTACCGTACAAATTGGTCGGCCGTTTTCTTACTATCATCCCTCTTAAAGCGCCAAAAAGTTCACTTCCTGAACATTGCGATGAGGAAAATAGGGAACTAAGAAGACTTGCCATGATCGGAAAAAAACCATACCAACAACCAGAGACCGCCGAAACCGAGCGAGAGTGCGTGGCGTGGCTGAGTACGTTCTGACGCGCAACGACGACGGCGACGACGACGGGAAGAAGGAAAACTTCCGGTAAAATATCAATTATCAGAGGATGGAAATTATTTATCATTACCGAGCAAAATATTGAGATTGAAGGTGGAACGGCGGCCGGAATCGGGCGGCCTTTCGGTTCGGAGGTTTCCTTTTTTCTGCACTGCACCCAAATTGCGCACCGGCCAACCGGCGATGAGCGATCGAAAAAGTGGCTGAAAAGCACTCGTGTTTGTGCGCGGGGAGAAGAAAGCGGAACGATATACACGATACGGCGGGGACGGTTGGGATTCGGATGCGATAATGTGTTGCGCCGGGAAGCTGATGCGTTGCGTCGTGCGTCGGGTGGAAGCTCACTGAGCTTCGGGCGGCAACGGCAATCATCTCGGAGTGGTAATTTCTTCCTGGATGCTACCTTTTTCCGTTTTCGGCAGGTTTTTGTACCAACTCGGGAAAAATAATCGAGCACCGTGATTGGGAGCATTATTGGTTTTATAATTTCCTTCTTTTCCGGACTTTTTTACTTCTGGAGCTTTGTTTGAGTATTGGAACAAAAAAATGTTAATAAAAAAAATGAAATTCTTAGAACTGTAAATAAAAACACAAAATTACATTGAACCTCACTTCTTCCATTTATATTTTTAAATTTAAAATCTTCTAAATATATCAAGCTTCATCGTTCATTTCAATAATTTCCTTCAGGCAACATCCAAAACGGTAGCAGCAAACTCATACTTCGTCATTATCTCTACTCATATTGAACCCCGAAAGATCAATTCAACGTTGAACGCTCATTTCCTCCGGCAATATGAAATATGGAAAGCTGGTTTGGGGTTCATCTGCTTGAACCACACGAGCCACTTCTGCCATAACCATCCTTGGTTGAAAAAATTGAGTTAAATACAATAGAAAAATTCGAATGCACATTAGTTACCATATTTTATAATTCTATATCATCTTTTAAATAGTTAACAATTGTTCAAAAGAAAACGATTAAGAAAAGTATAAGAAACGTATGAATATATCCGTATAATCACCTTTTGCTTTGCTGTTACACTATATTCTGTCTTCTCATCTTCAAAACTAAGCTTACGAAATCTTAATACACATTCAACAATACAAACATATATCTTCACCTAATCAATTGATGGTAGCAGATCATGCTCATGTTCTGCGTTTTGTGCTGTATATTTCAACCCTTGCCAACGTTTCCTCTCTGCACAATTTCCTGAAAAACAATCCGCCTCCCCGGTGAAGCACACAACCGCCGGCTCTATCATTGTGGATCGTTATTGGTAAGAAACCATTCCCATTTCCCTGGTTTCCGATGCAACAATGGCTGCTAGGGAGGAAATCAAACACAGCCAATCGAACCACCCTTTCCGATAATCACCACCAGAACGATTGGTCGCATTGCCATTGCATTGGATTATGGATCGATTCTAGGATTTTTTCCCCCTTCCCGGTGCCACCCGACACCACCCATTTCGGGAGGCAATTTGGGTGGCGATGGAATGGGGTGGGAAACGAGTTCGCCTGGGAGTTCGTTGATTTCCTTCCGATCTGGTGCCTGGCTCCCACGGCCCAGTGTCGAGAAAACTCGATCTCTTCTATCACTCCCTTCCCCCCTTGCCTTCTACATATCACCCGATGGAAACAAGAGTTTTCTCTGCGCAAACGCAACGAACCACATTCTCCACAGTTGTTTGTTTGTTGGCATGATTGTTGTTTCCATGCTGAATTTCTAAGAACCTATCCCGCGACCCTATTCCTTCCTCCCGCAGTACCCATTAGCGGCTTAATGCTGTATCCATTCGTATCGGATTCATTTTCATTCTTGATCCTCGGTTTTCCACCGTACACTTTAATCCCAGCGTCGAGCTCCCCGTCCCGTCTTCCCTGCCTCGAAGGTGAAGCTTAATTCTCGCACGATACAACGTGCCGTGTCTGTTTGTTTTGTTTGTTTGTTTTGCCTCGTTTTTTTTTTGTAACACGAACCCCGCGAACCATTCGGCGGATTGATGAGAAAATGGTGCCCCGCCACGGTTTGCTCCGGCTGGTCCGATACCATTAAGCAGCCCATTTGTGGTCGGCAAAAATAGTAATCTTGCTAGACGCAACGCTGGCCAATCAACGGCTAGGAAGTGGTACGTTTGGGGTGGTAATAAACGAAAAACGAATAAAAAAAACACACACACAAACACACATGCCGTGGCGCGGAGGAAGAGATAATATCTGTAACTATGTAACGTGCGATGATCATTTCCGAACGATCGTGAGCCTAGCCGAGACTGGTGTCCGATGGGGGAGGAAAGGTGGGCATTTCCTGTGCTGCTTTCGGTCGAAAGTTTGTTTACGGAACGTGCAACACTTGGACTGTAAAATTGCTAATGATAAGCGTGGATTAAATCGGAGCGGGCCAGGTAAAGAGCGCTTTTCGGATCGGTTCAACATTGTTGACGATCGATGCAGTGGGAAGCAACAGCCATTAGCCAGATCTAGGCTGGTAATTCCAAACTGCAAAGATTATCATTACGCAGCGTTGGATAGGCCGAAAGGCAACCTAGTAGAGCATCATGCAAAATAGAGCACATTTACGAGGTAATCACGAAGGACCACTGTGTAGCGAATTCTAGGTAGTTCTTTTCTTGTGTTTATGGGTTTAATGGGGCTTGTTATGTTGTATGCAAATCTCTTGATGCTCAATTAATCCAATAAATCTATCGATCACACTTAACGTGCTTTAATCCACCGTGCCATATATTACTTGTCAATACTATATGGTGGCTTAAAAATATCTATCATGAGGAAAAACTAGCACGTCACAGCCGAAGGGCTTGCAGATGGTGGTAGAAGTAAAATATATACGGAGTAGTAATAAAGATCAAGGCTGCTGGATAACAATTATTCTTAGAGAACGTTGATGGCTACTGCGAATTGTAAGCAAACTTGCGAGCTGTCAAACGATATTTTGACCTTGAAAAACACACTCAAGCAAGTCCCAATTGACAATTTGACAGCTCCTCACTATGGTGAGAACACTGTCAACTGCCTGCTTCCATACTGAGACGATGATGTCGGTTGCCCTTTCCATAGTGAGTGAGAATTATTTCTCTC
>KI915042.1:12981175-13063666 GCA_000473445.2 Anopheles farauti
ACAAAAGGCTTGTTTTCTGCATCGGTACATTGCTCAGCGCAAACACTGCTTTTGTAACGTTGTTAACCACCTACCTTCTAAGTCCTGTGATTGTCTACCAGTAGCCGTATCGGTCTGCTAATAATGTATTCGCGTATCAAATCCAAAGAAGCAAGCTGCAGCAAAAAGAGGTAAGTTTAAAAAATACTCTCCTAGTAACATTAACCATAGCTGTTTCTCTATATACTTACAGCCATACGTTCTCTCTCTCCCGTGCCTTACACCAGCCCATCCAATACGTATCGACTGATCGTATGACTGTCGATACACGCACATACCGCTACACACTTGCAAAGCTACGAATAATAACACAGCCAAATGATACGTTTTTTTTTCGTGAGTCGGTCTCACTCGTATTTTTCTCACTTCCACATCTCACTACTCACCCGTTAGCTGTGATAGTGAGCAAGATCGGATTTTTCTTCCATCCGATGCAAAATCCGATCCTGTCAGTTTTTTGGTCAAATTTTATGCTGTCAAATGTCAGTTGGGGTATACCAGTTTTTGACAGATCGGGTTAAAAAATAAACATTTTTTTCATCTAATAGGAATGGAAATTGAGAGAAAATATGTAGAATAATTTTTAAGAACCTAATAATTTTCCCCAATTCCCTCTAGCATTGGTATCCATGGAAATAGTACAAATTGTAATAAACAATAATATATTATATAGTAATAGTAATAGTATATACAATATAACAACAATATATAGTAATAACCAACAATATATTTTTACTGTTGGATAATTTCGATTTTAAATTGCATGTAGGATAGATTCCAACTTTCGTTCCTTTTTAACAGTTTGAAAATAAATCTTCAATATTGCATAAAATCTCTTTCACAGTAAGACCAACATCACAAAAGATGCTTTCCTCATGGAAATCAACGGTGCGTAAACCATAATCTTCTTGACTTTTTGCTTCCGTACCTGTCTTGTTCTGCATTACATACCCTCAGCAACGGTCGGGGAAGCCGGTGGAAAATTACTTGCTCCATATCCATTTTTCCCATTTGTGCGAACCCATTTGTGGCATATGCGTCTCAGGGTTATCAATGCCGATTTTTTGTTTTCTTTTTCATATTTTTTTTGCAGACACCCCCGGCTCGCTTCTCTCGACACCCGATCGACGTAGGTTTCGCGGAATAATTAACCCTTCCGTGCGAGGCTTCGCCAACTGCGCCACTGCTAATTACAAGCGCACCGTGTGCGCCCGGCAGATAGTTAAAAGCATATAAAACCACAAGAATAAGGTAACGAATGAAGGTAAAAATAGAGAAGACCTCGAATGGCCACCTCGCTCTCTCTCTCTCTTTCTCACCCTCCCACCTCCAGTTGCGGGTCGGGTGGGTCGGTCGGCCGATTGGCATGAATTATTCTCCCCACCGACCGGAGAGAATGATTATCTACGCTTCGCATTCTTGCGCGCCTTGCTGGCTTGCGACTCAAAACCCATCAAACCATATCTCCTGCAGCTTGGAGGAGTAGTAGGCAGGGATTCGGAAGATTGTGGAAGCAGGCAAGCACCGGTGCCAGATTGGTTCGTCTGCGGAAGCAGCCATTTTCTTGGCCGTAGTGGAAATGGAGGCCATTTTTTGGGAGACTATTCACCAGCAACAGCAGCATTGACGCTGGAGAAAGCGCTTACCTCGTTAAGCGTGGCCAGATGGAATCACGCGGCCCGATCATCCTGATCCTGATGGCTCGTGAACGAACTGATCCGATCCGTTTCGTCAGCTCGCACACGGTTGCCGAGAATTTATTGGAGCACACCGCGTGGAAAGGCAATGGCCGCTCCCGGAGATTAAATCAAGGGTTCTGCTCCAGCAACCCTCGGCATTCGGCAGATGCTTCAACCGGTGGACGTGTTCTTCGCCACTCTCCCCTCCACCTCCCTCCCCTCCCCCCTCCCCCGTTGGGCCGAACGAATAAGTCACCGGTGGGCTGCAGCCCCGAGCACTCGCTCCCGTCCCGTGAGCGTAATAAAATTAAAGTGTTCAGCGGAACGAGTGCGGTGTGTTTTCTTCACCGCTTTCCTTCGGCCGTGACAGCGCAAGATTCCATCGTCGCTCTGCGCGGGTCCCTTCGGTTATGGCGGCGAAGCGGAACCATGCGGATGATTTTCCACTGCCAGGGCCGCGGGAAAGAAGAAGGGATCGGGGATCCGAATCCGGGCCGACGTCGTTCGAAACAGGTGGCAGAAGGAAGCGGGCGAAAGAACATAACCTCAGCTTGGTGAGCGTGTCCATAATGTGCCGGTAAGTTATGATTCGGCCAGAAGAAAGAAGCCGAGGCACGGGCACTGTGGACGCGTATTTTAGCGCAAAAAATGATATACTAAACCAGGGGTTCGGGGAGGCTTACAATGGTTGCCGAGAGTCCGCAGCCCGCTCTAGACCTTTGACTTTCCGGCACCGAACGCTAGTTCTGGAGCGCACGGCCACGCTGCATTCCACCGTTTCGATTCCCTCAGGCAAGCAGCATTACTCGGTCCAGTTTCAACAATTGAATGTGCCGATTTGATTTTAAAATCAGCAGCTCTCCCGGGCCAAGAAACAATGCGACACACTCGTACCGGCTCTCTTTCCTATGTGTTTGTGAGTGTGTGTGTGTTTTTTTTTGTATTTTTCCTAGTGAGGACAGAAATGGCGTGATACGGATCTACACCTCGCACCGGGCCAGGGGGAACCGAATGTACAAGAAGTGGAACAATAACGCTTCAAAACAATTCCACCTTCTCTGGTGGGCGAGAGTGGGCGATAGAGTGCCTCCTTCCACCTCCCACATCTTCCTCCCTAAGCGCACACCTCACACACTATGGACACATAAATTGTTCCGCCTGAGGGCGCACGGGCGTGTCGTTGAACTGAAATCAGTGACTCGCCAACCCCACAGAATCATCCCGCGACAGAGCCGCAGAACAACACCGGCGATTGGTTGCCGAAATTCGCCACGCCACACCACACGCGCAGGTGTCCGTTTTCTTGGTGGAAAAATTAATGGTGGAACCACCGTCAGCTTTCTTCGGCTAATGCGTAGATCGTGGAGATCGCTCTCCTCGCGGGAGGCTTTCGTATCGGACGCTGACCGCTACCAGGAAACAATGGCAAACTGTGCGTGAGGCGGTGGGAAACAAGGGCGATTTTGAAGACAATTTTGCGGTGCGTTAATTGTAGATTAGACGTAGGTGTTTGTTGTTTTTTTATTCCTTCTAAGCGCACCCACAACAATAGTACCCTGGGCGGGTTGCTGATCTGATTAACAGGAAGAGAGAGATGCTGAAGTTAAAAGACGACCTTTGATAAGAAGGAGGATCCAACGGTGATCTTTTGATTAAGTCAATTAAAGCAGCTTAAATTATCATTGTTTTTTATTTGATGTGATTTTACGTAAACTGTGAAAATCTCAAATGCAGGTCGTTAAGAAAATAACTGGTTTACAACAGGTGTTTTAAAGTTTATTTTAAAAGTTTCCATTTAAATATTTAGAGACTCTCACAGAGTGTAAGGTTTAGTTTCTTCACGTATTTCTTAAAGAGCTTAAAATTTTTTCCCAATTCATTTTGTCCCATTTTTTAAGTTAAAGTCAGAGCAAACAATCGGAATGTTATTTTTTATATTTGGCCTTCTCATACAAAATAAATAATTATCTTCAATCTGAAGAACATTCCTGCTCAATCTTATACTATGGTTAGTAGATCGAATAAGAATGAAATCGATATACATCCGTCATCACAAGTAATCAATTTGATACGTTAAACATAGAAGAATAGAATAGAATAGAAATAGAAATAGAAATAGAAGAAGAATTATTTCAAGTGACATTTGAAAATAATGGATGTAAATTTGTTACATTCAAAGATACAGATTTCAGTCAATGTAAGAAATGTTCAGGAATGGAAGGAGAACGTTAAACTGATTGGAGCATTTTTTGTATTTGTGATTAATGAGATTGATGCAGATGAACTTTTCCACAAGAATAACATCAGGGTATAGAAACGCAGAGAAATTAAATAAAACTCCAGATTAACGAACCAATCAAGATCAATTTCTAATTAGGCATCGATCCGAAGCATCAGTGCCACTAAAAAACGACGATAAACTAATCGTAATATACTCTCTTCTCCGTGCCGGGGGAAAAATGTGCATCAACATACATTCTGCTCTAAATAATTACTCACATCCCGACGCACCCTTTAATGGCTCAATTAGCAAACGTGTCTGCAAATTATCTACCGCGTAATGATGACATATCGAACATTTATTGACCAGTTTCCCGGCGCCCGGTAACGACCTGCGAAAATCGGCTCCGACGAACGACATCGACAGCTCCCGTGGGTTTCGTTTCGCCGACGCGTACGCGAGGAGGTTATTTTTCTCCCATTTACTTTTACTTTACTTTCCCGCCCCATGCCCGGCCGTCTCTGCCTCGGAAGGGAGCCGCACGACCGAAGGAGATCAGCTCAACTCGTGTGCAGTTAATTAACTGTACCACACATCCAATCTCGCGCGATCGCGTAATGCTCTTATCTACCGCAGACGCGAACCCAACGGGGCTGAAGATGAAGCAGTGAAGCGACAGCAGCACCAACATCACCACCACTACCACCAGCTTACAGCACTTTGATCAGTCAAATTACTTTCAGGATCAATTAAACAGAAATAAACATCCATTACGACGGCTGGGACGGTGGGTCGGACCTTTTGTACACGTCGGCCGGTGTCATAATTATCAGTTGTAAAAGTGTGTACTTTATTTATGCGCACGTTGTCGGAAATCATTGCGCGACCGGTGGGTACCTTCGGGTAAGCTTCAACCCGCATGGGAATCAACTGTTGGCTGCTGAAGCTGCTGCTGCTGCTCGTAAGGTTCAAGAAGTAATTAAAAGTTCATGCCCGGTTCTCGGTTCCACCGAACGACAGAGGCGACTTCTGCCCGTTAACGGTCGTTGCATCTTCTAGATGAGTGAGCACACGGCTTGATTATGCTCCTCCTGGCTGTTTTCGTTTTGTTTTGTTTTATTCGGAATCATTTCGTTTTTTTAATGGATGACGTGCTACTACATTTTTCGTGCACGGTTGGAGGTTGCCTCAAGAAAGGATGGTGTTAAGACGAAACATGATTAACGAACGTGGCGCTGCGTGTCGTTTGCAATGTTGGAGGAAATGTGTATATAAGAAATGGCCGGAAGATGTGCAGCGTTTGTTTTTCTTCTATCATTAGGACTCGCAAGATGTTCGATGACGTTATGTTACTTTTTTATCATTTAAATCTTTTAGCATAGCAAGGTTTAAGTTAAATTCAAGCTTTTATAATATGATATCTAATATCTAACGTTTTAAACGTCATAGTATTCAAAACATTTCTTTTCATCATTTTTTTTTCTGACAAAAACGTTTTACAGGATTTTTTAGGAATAGAATTTGATTATTTATTTGATATTTTTTGCGTGATGCAGGAAACTGATCAAATGTACAAAAGCTTTCTGATTGCATACTTCACGGCGAAAGCTTTATTGACGAAGTTAAAAGCTCGTTGATGGAATATCACTGTGGTTAGTCTCTGCCACATAGCTGACATAGCTGATATATTTTTGAAATATTGCTCAATTTGTCATTGGGTTGAAACATTTTTTGAATAACGGTTAAAATAAAAAAAGTGTTTTAAAACGAAAAATTCATAAAATTGATCGGAAGTTTCGACCACTAGCATCAAGTGAATTATAATTAGCCATTCAAATACATGATGAATGACGTTTCTGGTGTTTTATCGGAAAAACAAAAAGCATAAATTTTACCGGAATGTTTTGTTTACATTGGATTGGCGTTTCGAATTAGCAATATCTTGAGTTCAATCCTCCTAGTTCGACAATTTTAAAAATTATGTCGACTTTTGCGTGCCGGGCCAACGATGATGGAACTATAGTACCGTTTATGGTTGCAATCCTATCTAGATGAGAGCGAAAGCGTTCCACTCCCGGTAAGATAAAGAAAAATATTAAGAATTTTGATTGTTCTCTATTCATTTTCAATAAATTTCACCGTTCACTATATTAACCTTTTTTTCCAATAAAACACATTGAGAATTATTCAAGAAACTTAAATTAATGCACTGCCCTCTTAAATCGTTTCGATCGCAAAACAAAGCGCCCATCCCTACATCCTACGCCAAACGTCAAATCACCGTGAAGTTAAACCAGAATGTTCCGAACTAGTTGTTTATATTTAATTTTCCTTCAAGACGGAGACACCACGGTTTTCCACATAGCGCGCGCGACATCCGGTAATAGTTTTCGGAAGAAAAGCCAACTACGTCTGCTGGCTTCCTCGCATTAGTGCGCGCGTGATTTTTCGTTCCTTATGGTTGAAAGAAAAAAAAAATACAACGCTGTGAATTTTTAACGCACTCGAAGGCGTGTGTGTACGCTTCAGTTTGATTCACTTCTTGTCCGTTTGTGTGGAAAGTGAATGTGGAACATTGAACACCTCCCGGTAACCGAGTTAGACGGCGTACTATCGTTTTCGCGTGCGAGGAAACGTCCAGAAGACGTGTGTGTGTGTGGTCTATGCGGCATTGGAGTAACGAACGCAGCGCACCTGAAATAATAAACGAAGTGCCGTGTTTGATGTGTTGCTTACTGGTAACCCCCACTGGGTGTGTGAATTCGTTCGGCGCCGCTTGCTTTTCGTGTGCAGAAGCGATACCGGAATTCGGAAGTTTTTGTGCGTAAATTTGAAATCGCAGCGCGAAAACCATGTCGCCCGCATTCCTGGCGGTCATCGCCGTCATCCTGTGCATTTTGTTCCGGATCCTGAACGTCAGCAGCACGCCCCAGATCCCCACCATCGTCTGCAAAGATGGCCAGTTTATGGAGTGCTTCAACAAGATTGCCCCGATGCTCCGGGAACCGTAAGTTGGTTGTTTTATGTGTTCTCATTTTTGTTCATTTTTTTTTTTTTAAACATTGTTTATTTATAAACATCTTAAAACTAGTCAACAATATCAGTACATGTAAGAGTGGGTAAACGAAAGCACAGGGGTTACAATGAACATTTAAGGATATCTATATCGATCACAGCATCGTTGTTGCCAACGATGTGGATGATGTAATTAGCAAACAAACGTAGGATAGGAATCTGTTTACCTGGACTTATGCTATATAGCTCAGGAAAACGGAGGGACATGAATGACGGGCAAAAGTTGGGAACGATGACATGTATCGCCTGTAGCAGAGTCTTCCACGCAGTCGATACTCTTGAACATTTAACAAATTTATGCTCCAAAGACTCGTCTAATGAGCATACAGGACAAGCTGCTGATGGTGATCGGCCCATGTTTTTCATTAGATCTCCATGTTGGACCTTGTTGTTTACAAGGAGATAGAGTATCTCTCTTTGTTTGGAAGACAAATGATGACTACCAATAGTCTCCCAAACTCGTCGCCAGTTGATGGACGCATCCGTTGCTTCGATCCTCGCATCTGGGAGTCGCTGTACCAATGTTTGTCTCACGAGCCTGGTCGTAAATTTTTCTACTGTTGTTGACGGGATGTATCCCATCGATTGTATTACTAATCTTAGGCACGGATATGTCGACGGGATGGAGACGATGTTGGGTGGATTTGCAGCACAGGCAATGTGCTGAGCCCCGAGTCGCAGGTTCGCCTGTTCCCTCACGTACCTGTTGGTCAACAAAGCCTGGCTGTTAACTACAGGGATGTGTAGGTTTAAACCCCCGCGATTTCGAGGGAGAGCCAATTGTTGTCATTCGTTTCCATTCTTGTTGTTTTCGCAACGCAGCATCCCATTCATCTTCATCTCTAAAAACCAACAACTCTCCTCCCGTCCCTGTGTGACGGGGGGTACCATGTGGGTGGTGCGTGCGTGTGCGAATGTGTTTTTCCACGGCCTCTTTGTTATGGTTTCGCATTGGCACTTCTTCCTCTGCACCGTCCGTCGCTGCCCGCCTACTGCGACGTAGGTCCATGCTTTCCCTCATCAATGGAAGCGTCTAGATGCGGAAAATAGATGCGTTCATTCGGAACCCCGTTAAAAGGGGGGCTAGGAATGGGTGATGTACACGCTGAACGCTCCAACCCACCTCCCAACCGTTGCCGTTTGCTTTAACGGCTCAAAATCAAAGCCACCACTGTTGCATGCCGGGAATGGTCTAGCTGGAGACAGATGAAACGGAAGCGATTCGCTAACGGGATCGGGGGGTATCAGACGGGCACGGAGAAGAGTGATACCACGGTGAAGAAGAAACCTCGCTTCATTGTTGGGGCCGGAGTGCGGAGAAAGTTCCAAAAACGTCGCAATAGCGGCCGCTGGAGAAGGGGGAACCCGAAGACAATGTTCGACGGGATCGGTTTTTGGTCGCTTGCCTGCCACCCCATGTACAGATTGGTCCATATTTGGGGCTCGGTTCAAATTATTATGCCATCCACAAGAGCAGGAGGGAAGCGCTGCCCGATGGTATGTTAAATTATTATGCGGTAAATTATCGTTAATAACCGATAACAGCTGGTGGTCGCGTGCGTTTAGCACGTAAATTCCGTTTCGATCAGGCAGGAGGGAGCGTGTTTAGTTTTGTATGTTAAACTGTTTAAGAAATGTTTGCTCTGAACAATTAAATTTTTATTCCACTATTTGGTGGGTCTATTTAATAAGAAAATGTAGAGAAAATAATCAATTGTGTTTTTTATACGTTTCATGTGATCTTTATTATTATTTATTATTTCATGTGCCTTATTAGCAATTTTCTTGCAAATTGTTCATGGTGAATAGAAATAGAATCACCCTAAATCGCCAAAGCAATTTAGAACCCTATAACCAGCCAAGAAGGAACGTTCGCGCGCAGTTTTGCGGGCGCCCTTGTGAATTCGATTCCTCCGCCGGCCGGTTTGGCGCTCAAACAGCCAGAACCGGTTGTTCGATCAGTTGCCGATGTATTTTTTTTTTCGATTTCTAGGTCAGTTCCATTCATGGTGTTCGATGTTGTTATGGTGTAGCATAAAGCGTCGGTACCATAATAATTCATCACCTGTATGGAGTTGCATGGTGGTTTTCAGTGCTGATATTGCTTCACTTTTTTCCTAAAAATTACATCATTTTATTACACGCAGTACAATAATTATGTCACTTTTTCATTTTTAGCCTGCTGCCCCTTACATGCCCAACAGCTCGGGCGCAACAAATTCTCACGACTGATAAGAAACCACTCCTAGTAGAATTCACGCACGCCTTATCACACGGCTTGACACGCTCGTTGCGCTTCTCTAGAAAATGGAAACCAGCGAATGGGGAATTCGCGCGATGCGGCCAAAGTACATGCTTCGTCTGGTCGCCACCGGGACGGTGATGATATCATCCGTGAGTCAAAACCGCCTTCCGAAAACGGTGGACAAAGTACGCTCGACATAGCAACACCGTGCCAGCTGCAAGGTGAACCGGCCCCCACCCCATGCCGGTCCATTGCGCCACTTCGCCGTTACTGGGCGGATGGATTGGTTTGCACATGGCAGTGTTTGTTTTCGTTCTCAAAAACGGCTTAACAGCTGGAATGTGCAGCCGAGCCGGGATCAAATATTCGACATTTCGATGAGTATTAATTGCAGTCGATTTGTTTTGGCTCAGCGTCAGCGTTGTGAAGAGCGCCTTTGAATGCCTATTCATGGCTGTTTTCTTCGCACTCTGGGAGTTGCCGGTACATTTGGAGAGTGTTTCAATGTTCTTGTTCGAACTTTGTTATTCTTAGGTCAATTAAGTTAGATCAAAAGTCATAACCAGTACAGTGATTTAATTTTAAAACTTTATCCCAAACGTATGCCACAACAATCAAGCAACATCCTGACTGTGAACATCGCGAACCCCAACTTTCTCGACCCGCCCGTTGCAGTTGTATTTCAAATATACTTTGCTAACATCCCAAAATTGACTAAACTAACGCTGTTCGAACCGAACGTTGGCAAACTTTACCACTTACCGGCTCCGCCGGGAGTATCGCTTAATTTGTTTCTCCTCTCTGGGCGTGCCAACTGCATACGACTCCCTTGTTGCAGTGGATCGAGAGGGGAGGGAGGTCGAAGGATGCACCAGACAGAGGGAAAAGTTTTTCCAACTAAAATTATTCACTTACCGATGGCTTGAAACAAGCACGAACTCACTGATTCGCAAACGGTGACGGCGACAGCGACAGCGGGTTTCGGGCGGGAATGAGTGAACAAGAAATACTTCAAAAGAGAATGATCCTGCAGCCGACCTTCCGAACTGTAAATGTAATCAAATGCACTGGCTGGCCATGTGGTTTGGATGAGGGAGAGTTGGACATTCATTCGTTCGGGCATTCGTCAGAAAAGGATAGGAAACGTTGCGATAGCATCACAACTTTTTGCGTTCAACATTGCACCGGATAATGTTGTTTGAAATGTGATGTTTTGTAGCAGTACCGAAGTGGGACAGCGTGTTCTTGTTTTCACTGCCGCAGATTGATGGGATTCTGGCTTATTCCGGGAGTGGGTTTTGATAATCTGTTTGCATGTGGAATTTTCGATTTTATTTAAATTCTCAGCATGTTACTCCCAACAAATTTAACGAATGATATTGCTTCATTCTTTGGAGTGTTTTTAGCTTTTTCACTGCTCCATTTCAGAAGACGAAGATAAAAAGAAACCCAATGCCGTAGGATAAAAAAAATGTTTACTCAACCGCTCCTTTTTATAAGGACATTTAAAATAAATACATTGAGATAAATGACGGCAATTTCTGTAGCTTGGATAGAGCTAGAACTTTATTGGATTAATTATAAAAATAAAAATAGGTATATCGCTCAAAGAGACACTTGTATGTTTAATTAATATAATTTAAAACGAAGACATTCATAAAGTTGATGTACCTACGTTTGTGGGTTTTTAAATTGTTCTCTCAATACATTTTGAAATTAGAGTTGGACACTGTAGGCTTGTTCAATTAAAAGCATATGATAAGTTGTATGATTCATTGTATGATATGTTAGTTTATGAGCGAGGAATAGACATACGTTATGTTTTAAGAAGACATTTTTTGTGAGCGTCGTAAACCTTCAAGAAGACGGATTCCAACGTTGCAACTAGTTGTTTCTATTGTAGTTGATCATGATAATTTTATTAAATACACGCAATGTACCTGCCAAACAGTGATTATCATTGAATGCCTTATACTAACGTAAACTTGATCTAAATTGCACTCTCTCTCTCTCTCTTTCTCTCTCGTTCCTATTATTTGCCTTACTCGCTCCTATTATCCTTCGCTCAATCTCCCTAATGGCTTTCCATCAGGAAGGGCCCCGTTTTGTGACCTCTCCGCCCTGTCACGGTGCTGTCACAAAACCCGTTCGCTCGTGAACATTTCAATCCGGAAGGAGTTTTCTCGAAAGGATGGATTCCAAATGAATATGTACCCTGCCCTGTCCATGAGTGGTTTTTTTTTCTTCTCTCTCTCTTTCTATTGCTTGCTGTCGATGTGAAGATTCCATTTGGGTGTGTATGGGTATGTTTTATGCATGGGTTATTTATCGTTCGTCGCCTATTTGTTCGACAACACCTAGCCCACCCACCCACCCACCCACCGCCCGGTTTATTTTTTCGATTTCGCGTAGGATCGATACTGTGAAGGTGTCGCCATGGTGCTCGCACAATAACAGATCGTGTTGTTCCTTGTGTGTTCTTTTTTATGTCGTTTTGCGAACGAGCTTATGAATAGTACTCCATTTTAAGGGTAGCATGTGTGGTAAGTAATAATTTTTAACTACTTTATCACTCAGTTATGTACCGAATAAGTAACCTATTGCGGAAACTTCTTTGTGGAAGTTTAATTTTCAAATAAACACCGCTTCTCTTTTGCAATAAAAGATGATTCATCGTCCCACTCATATACTGACGCGTATGTCTCCCTATCTCCATCGAGTCATTTCGATAAGAACAACCGCTTCCTGTATTGCTGTAACGCTTGTGTCTGCTCCGACGAGACACCTTCCCTTTCGGGTACGGTAAACACACTCGACCAGACGCAAACTCAACCGCGCGTGAGGGTGTTTTTTTGCCACCAACCTGGTTTGATGCGTGGTGTTGGGTGCATTGATGGGGAATGTGGTTCCCTTGTGGTAGCTTTTATTTTCACCATAGCGAGGAAGGAAAACAAACCACCACATCGCAAGCGAGAAAGTGTCTGAAGGTCCTGCCCTGTGCCGTCTCGCCTTCCGTTTGGCGTTGGCGTATTTATTCGGTTCGAGAAGGATTAACCGGCCAGGCGATGGGTCAAACGATTTCGGACAAAGCAAGGAAAAAAACGACTCCAAACGAAAGGGAAATAATAATCATCATTCACCCGCCGCTAATGATAATTAACGTTCGCGCTTATCGCACCAAAGCTTGCTTCCTCCAAAAGCGGCGAGCACGAGCACGAGAGCTGTACGAGGATAATTTATGGCGCGACCAAAACTCCAACGGTGCGGTGGTGGGAATTTCTTTCTCCATAAAAAGAGCTTAACTTTCGCTTTGGTCGATTTTTTTTGTTTTTTGAAAACATTTTGATTCATAATGCAATAGTTTATGCTTCGCTTATATCGCACATTAAAAACGGCTGATCATGGCGTGAGCTGTTGAATGTTTGCACAAAGGATGAACTTTTGGCACACGCAACGATGACACTTGTTGCATTTGGCGGTAGAATATGTATAAAGTTGGGTCTTTCAGTGTTCTTTTAACGTGGTTTTTTCTGCATATCACTCTTATAAATAATCCTGGAGGTATTTGATCTAATGTTTTCAAACCGGTTTCAAGTATTTTTTTAATTTAGCGCAATTGATGCAGTTTTTATTGGGTTTATGTGCGCCTCCCGCACGGAACAGAAATCTTTTCCATTTATCTTAATGGGAAGCTCGGGAAAAGGTTGGCAATAAAAATCAGATCGGTGGTAAATTGCTGGTCGATTTTCAATACAATATCGCATGGAACCGCGGTCGGCGGCAGCATTAATCCTCCCGGGTGCTTTAGAAGCATTAAAAGAGACATTATCCGATTCCGGACCGGTTGTTCATGCTTTTACGATTTGAACCGTAACGTCTCAATGGAAGACTGGAAGCAATTTCAACCGTTAGATAAATGTTATTTGCTATTTATTTTCTTGTTTCTTTTTATTTGAGTTATTAAAGCTGAAGCTTTTTCGAAGGAGGTTTGTATACTTGTATCAAGAATGCCAAACTATCGATCCGTCTCATTATCCGGCCGATCTGCCGCTCTTTATATGAACACATTTTCCATCAAATTGGCCGTCTGTACAGCAATTTTCACTGTCGTCACCAACGGTGGCAGCAGTGAAAACTCATTAAAAATCTGCATTCTCTCGCGCGCCGGCTGTCAGACGGGCATCAGACGGGTTTCGCCGAGTCAAACTCACCGACAGAGGGATTATTAGGTTTCACCAAAGCTTACATCGATCTAATTAAGCGAAGGCTGTGTGTGTCACAGCGGGCGCTATTTTAAATTCGCCTCCAAACCCGTCTCGTTCGTTCCCCGTTGGCGCAGCACCCACCTCAGCCCACCGGATACATCTTCGGCGCACAACGAACGATGACAGTCGGCGTGCCTTTGGGTGCTCTCTGGCAGCATCAGTGCACTAGAATGGCAAACACGGTGACGAACGCTCGTTAAACGACATCAAATCCAGCTTTTCACGTGTTCATCATGTGGCACAAAGCCCCTGTGCCGGAGAGGTTTTGTGTTTCAATTAAGTAATGAACTCACGCGGGCGAGGGGGTTGTTGCACATGACAGCGCGCCCTCAGATGTGAGGCTGGCGTGAGGCCGCCCCAACCGAGAACGTGATGGGAGCGAAAGAGGTAACGTTGATAATTTCGGAAGCAGAGCAACCGAAAGGTTGGTTTCTTCGGCCGAGGCTTGTTGTTTGATAGGTTAATTTGAGTTGGGAAAGATTTGTCGTCGGATCTTATCGTTTCCGAAAGTGCTTGGTGGTGTCTGACGTGATGAGGTAGGCAGACTTTAAGTGGTAGGGAAAGGAGGAGGAGGAATCAAATGGTTAAAAATGAATATTTGGTTACGGGTGTGTAGATAATTCTCATCATATAATGAAAATAAAATGGTATTGAATTGGAATTTCCTAGGAAGGTAACGAACCTGGACAATGTTGACTTCAATCCAAGGTTAAATAAATTAAATTAAATTAATTCAGACGCCAGCCCACCACTATGGGACAGCAGCACCTCCGTCAGCCATAATTCACATTTTTGCGTTTTGGAATTCATTTGAAATCAATTCGATATAATTTATAATGTTTGTTTATTTGTTGAGTGGTTTTATTTAAATTTTTTGTGATAATAACTATTTTTATTTTTTATTTTTTTAGATACAAGAGTAATAATCTTATAAACAAAGGATTTTCTATTTTTAAAGTTCTAATATTCTATAAAAATAAAAACTTCAGCCAAAATGTAGCAAAGCGATGTTTTCTTTAATACAAACTTGTTTCTTCTCTCGTCTTAAATAATTTGATATAAATCCCATAAATCATCAAAATCTCCACTCCATCGTTAAAAGCGTTTGCAGCAAGTGATTTATAATTGCTTATTAATGTGCGGCACGAAAAGAAAAAAACCATCCCGGTCGGTGGTATCGAGAGTGCTGGCAGCAGCATATCGTTGTTCATAAATTTTAACCGAAAGCTTTTTGTGTAACCTTTTCTTGCAAACAATTTCACCCGCCGCGCGCGGTGGATGAAAATTTAATGCGCCACAGCCCATTTAGCATCGGCCCGGCCATTGTGTCCAGAGCGGAATGAGCCTTAAAGGATGTCCTTTCTTTCGCCCATTCGCGAATAGAAATCCTACTTGCAAGAGGATCGAAATAGTGGGAGCACGAAGAGACGGAGGAGGAGAATCGTTCATGTCTTTTTTTGTTTTATTTTCAATCGACCGATTATTATCATGTGGTGTCCTCGGTGTTCCACACACCTTTTTTTCTCATCGACAAAAATGTGGTGGGGATCCTATTATCTTGCACACAAAAAAAAAAACAGCTTTTCAAAAGTGCCACCGCTTCTCAGCCAGTTGAGGCACAGTAGTAATACTACTAACAACAACGTCGATGCCGGGTGGTGGTCCGGTCCGGAAACCGACGTCACGCCCAGGCGCGGAACCGACCGACGGGTAGAAAGCGAATCGAATCACTGCTGATGCTGCAATAAATGTGCCCCCGGCCCACTCAAGTGTTCAATAAACTGAATGCCCCTTCTGGGTGTTTCTGGGTGACCATAGGAGGAGGACGGAGGAGGATGGATAGAGGAGAAAGAGAGAGAAAAAAACAGCGAGCTTTTGCTGGAACAAATGACCAATTTACGATGCAGTCGAGCGTCGTGACGTGGGACGATTTTGCAACGGTGTAGTGAAATGGAAATTCTTTCACTTTCCTTGCACAAAAAAGATGAATGAAAGCAGCAAAAATCTGAAAAAAGGCATCTCTGTTTAGCTATTGGAGACAATTTATTCCAATGAGATACTCAATTGCAGCGGGTTGTCTGATGTTTTAAACGTTTTTTTTATTGATCTAGACCCTTCTAGTGTTTTTTTTTTTCAAAAATCATTCCATGTTTACATAACATCTTAAACAACCCGAAGGGCAAAATTGTGACGAAAAAAATAAATGTCCAAATTATCGTGGGAAGGTAGCAGCTTGTGCCATGATCGGTTGACTAGCTTCGAACGGGAAAATTTGTTCGAAATGTCCGTTCCATTCGGCGTTGGGGGTGTCTTTATTGAATATTGTCATTTTTGTTTCCGATTTTTTACTCAATTTACTCGTCGAAGATTAGGGGCAATACGCTTGTGTGCGTGTTTCTTTTTCTATTAAAATTCAAACGGTACCTGCGATTCTTTCCATCACTTCGCATTAAATGCCTTGCCGACGAAACGACAGCAGCTTCTAACGAGATACCGCGCTTGATTGGCTGCAAATGACCGATGTCATCAGTGAATGTCGTCTTACCCACCATTATTGCGCATTGCTTGGTTCCATTCGTGTTTCATTTTTTAAATTAATTTCTATCATCCTAGCCTTCGACCCCTCGAACGACGAACTGCTGGTCGATTGCGCAAGGAAAGTTCTTAAGACAGTTAGTTTCTCTTTGTGCTGCTTCCCTTTATTCTCATTCGCTTAACATCTTTATCGATAGCTGGAAGGCGGAACTTCATCGTTTTCCCGATGGTGACCTTGTGTTCTTTAAGTGTTTAATCACTTCGTGCCAGAACGCGCTCGGGTGTGTTTGTGTGTGTTTCGATAGGCTGCTAAAATCACCGAGCCGTGTCTTTCTCATCTTCGTCTCCTTCCGTGGCCGTGAAAGTTCCCGGCTTTGATTGCGCAACTTTTCCCATTTTTACGCGCCCGCCCGGAATCCGGTGGAACAGCAAAGATCATCCCGATTATTTCTAGTGCGACCGGTGCAAAAAAAAAGTGCACTTTATCTGGTGGAAGCACACTCTGGCGGAAGCAAGCTGACCGAAGGGCTGATGTAAATCTGCGAGGATGGAAGATTTAATTGAGCTTTCAATTATTTTACATCGCAACTGATTTCGTCGTGGTTCGCTTTTTTGCCTCCGATTCTGGATGAAGTTTGCTCTTCTGCTGCCATAATTGAATGGGAGAGAAGTGGCTTTTTTTATGCCCAAAAGCTGCACTGCAGATTCAATCAAACGATTTTCTACATTTTAAAGCCCTGAATATGTAATTTTCGTAGGCTAAAACTGAAGAGGGACGTTTGAAACTGTTTAGAAATGATAAAACATGAAACCTTTCTTGCTAAATTTTATAGTAAAACAATAAAAAAATAACTCAAGCAAGATTTGGATATTGTCATGCAGTTTTCATGCAAAATATGTTTTCTCCATTTTTAACAATCTTCAGATAATCCATTCAATTGAGCAGTTTATAAATATCTCTCTACCTCTATTTCAAGGAGTATTGATCATAAAACATGGTTGCAAATGAAAACAAAATATACTTCAGGGTTTAAACTCTCCGAGGCGATCGACTTCCTTTTGCTAGGAGATAATTTTAGTATTTCACCGTTAAGATTCCTATTTTTATCCGATCAAACCCATACGAAACTCGAAAATTAGCGCGGGCACGTGAAAAACGCCTCTCGGTTTGCTGAATCACGTTCAATTTACTCTAATTGAGCCTAGTGCGCGAACTTTGGCATCGTCACCAGGGTTGCGTTTCGCTTCCAGTGTTGCCATGCCCCAAAGGAATTAATCGTGAGTGATCTCTTTCTCTCGAGCAGGTGGTGTGATGTTTTTATTTTACTTCCGAAATGTGTTGCACCTCTGCATTTGTACAGTCGCAGAAAGTAATCAACCATTTGGTGCGATTGAAACGCGATACGATGATTGCCGTGAAACAATCCTTGCCCAATCATCATTCCCGCTTTCCGTGTTCCATATTCCTGTGTGTAGAAGTTCAACGAGAAGGTGTTTCGTCAATTTTGCTGACTGAATTCTAGACACGCCCGCCCCGGTGCGCGCGCGCTCTCCAACCTTCACGAGCTCACGAACAAAGAGTGTCTTGTTTTTTTGTCGGCCGAGAAAACGGAGGTCATGAGAAATGGAAACGAAAAGAAGCACATTTGCACAACAATCGGGAAAAGCGCCCTGCGAAGAGGACGCTTGTGCGGCAACTGGAGCGGAATGTGTTCTGCACTTGTTACTCATTTCCTGTTTCCTTTCGCTCTGGGGTGAAAAGTGGATGAAATGGAAACTTCCACCGTGGCCCTCGCAGGAAGATCGAGACCGACCGAGACAAGTTTTCCACATCCGCTCGGGCCAATGTATCATTGCAACTCGTCATATGCTCGCTCGCATCGCGTACGTTTCGACGTTCGTGGTACGGATGGATTTCGTATGGTAGGAAAAGTTTTCCCGACCCATACAATAACGCACGATGCAACCGGATGTCGGTGGAAGAGGTAGAAGCATTTGTTATTTTCTTCCATGTTCCAACGGCTCATTGTGCAACATCTGATGCTGCTGCTGACCGGCGGAATTGTGTCGTCTGCCTTCGTGTCCTAATAGGAAGAAGGTACCTTTATTGTGTTTTTTGAAAAGATTTTCCAAGTGCGCGGCAAGCATGGACAGCACCTTTCGGTGTATGTGTGTCTGGGTGAAAGTTGGACCGATAGAAAACTAAAATGAACTAAACGAACTATGAAAACTAACGGATGCAGCTAATGGGAAAGTGAACCAAAGGTCCACCGGTGTCGTCATGGTTATGTATTTTTTGTCTCTGTTCGAGAGAAAAATAATCATTTTAAAAAATCCTTTCCGCACTTCGCCACGTTCAGACGGTACACCGATCCCCGAAATGCGTGGAAATTCCAAGAGCAATAGAAAATAATGGAATTGAATTATCAATCGATTCTTTTTCCTGCCCCAACACTCGCTGCATCCGGCGTCATCTCTTCGCCGGCGGAGTTAATGAAGGGTGGATGAGGTTGAGAGGGCGTGTTCGTTTAGGAAATTAATTAACATTGTAACATCGATCATCAAACACGCGGGTGGAACGTCCGTTCAGGTTCACCCGCAAACCTGGAAGAAACTGTCATGGTTACGTTGCTATTCGGGGCACGAACTAGTTTCACCAAAACTTTATACCGCAAGGGAGCGAGGAGAAATGCTGCTGCAGGTGGCGTGGTTCGTGTCCATCGTTTACGGTATCATCATGCTTGTGACATAAATGCAGCCGGATAGTGTAGTCCAAACACCGGACATATTCTTGAATTTCGTCCAAACATTCGGCTGCTCCAGCCCTCTGCTCTGCTGCTCGCTTTCTGCTTTCGCAAGAAGGATAGTTTTATTTCGACGTTCACCCAAACGAGATCGGGGTCGTGTTTATTGTGGGGCCATGTGGAGCAAAGCTCCGACAACGAACAGTGATAAGCGATTTTGTGTAGTGAAAATGAAATCCGGGGCTGGTGGGTGCTTTTTGTTTTATTATGCAGCCCGATGCCACCAGCATGTATTTTATCTCGGTGCAAAAAGGGTTTTTTTTATTTCACATCCATCAACAGGGGGTATTCAACATCAAAACCGCCATAAAAAATGGTGTTTATGATGATGCAATGCATGGAGATATTTTATACGTCGGTGCTGCACTATTTATGGTCTGCAAAAAAAAACAACCCAAACCCTTTCTCTTGTAGTTAATAATTACGACAGATTATAATCAGTCATCAGTAGCGCTAAACATTAAGCTACATTAGGCGTACAATGATGTCAGTATAATTGCTTCAAAAAGAGACACACGTTCGAGAGACACCAGACGAAATTGCAATTAAATTCGCGCTGCACAAACGCGCCCTCCATAAGAGCAGATGAAAGAGCAAACAATCGCTAATTGCTGTTACGGCGGCAATCAAGCAAATAAGCGCGGACATTACAAGTGGAACGAGGGCCACTGCCAGCAAGCATCCACCACCTCCTTTGGGAGAGAATCGATCGAGCAAAGTTCTGTGAGCTGAACTCCCTCATCGGGCTCCAAATCGATTACCCAGCCGTTAGTCGTTAGATTCCGAGGGGCTTCCGTTTTGCTTCGATCATCATCATCGTTAACTGCCCTAATCGGCTCACTGATGCGTTCCTTATGCGTACTATAAGGATAATGTCTATTAAGCCAATGCCGGCACGCTCCGTATTTGACTTTGTTTTGCTTTACTTCTTCCATCTATTAAATTTGCTTATGGGGCAACTTCTATAAATCCGGTTTAAGCACACGCTATCTATCGGGCTCGCTCGCGTGATTTCGCACCCAACGCCATCGGTAGTTCCCACCAGCCAAGCTATCATCGTTTTGTTCAGCTTCTTTTCGGCTGATGTTGAACACACACCGCACGAATCGAAGTGATAAGCCGCACCAGCCACCGTTTGCGTGCCAGATTTTAATTGGAAATAACCGGACGCTTTGGGTTGGGTGTCGTGGACGGCATGAAGTTTGGCGTATTACGCGTTGCTTTCCGGGACGGGTATTTGATTGTGGTTTATGTTGGTTTGGTGTAAGAGGTTGTAAATCACGAACCGGCTTATCAGCGTGTCTGGCCGAACGTCTGGCGCAAGAATGATGAAGAATGAGTCCTTTTTTGGCCTTGTGGTAAAAAGATGTTAACGTTTTACAAGGTTGAATTTCATTCTTTTCAAAAGTAGTACTATACACATTGAAGTTAAAGTAAAATCATTGCTGTTATTTTTTATGACAAAATTGCATACCAACAGATTGGGAAGTATCCGGATGAAAAGAACCAAATAATGTTCTTTTTAATAGTATATTTCTCCTCTTGCATTTTTCCTTTTATTAATTAAAATGTTATTACCATTCAAGCACTTTAATGGTACTTTCACATTGATTTTTTTATCTTTCGGATGATTTCTTTGTCTCAGAGCATTAAATCTAGTTTTTCTAGTTCTTTCGTTTTGATTTTTTAAAGAATAAAAAATGAGTAAATTTATAAAAACGAAACTTTTGAAAAGTCTTATCAAATGCACATAACATTATATTTAATTAATTTTACTCTTTCATTTAAAAAACAGTGCATTTAGTTCACCCCTTCTTAGCAGTGCCGAGCTTCATTTGCTCCCGGATCCTTCTAGCGCTTCACGACACGTGCTTTAGCGTGATGTAAGCGAAATGAGCTCGTTTTGCTCACTTCGGTCATCTGTTGTGCATCACCAGCTATGTACCCACACACACACACACACGTAGAAAGAGAGCTGCATTACGATGCATCCACCCGCCGGTGCATCAACGCGTTGAAGAAAAGGATGCCCTTGCACAACTTGCCTTCAGCTAGTTTCTAGTCATCTCATATCTTTTTACCTCTCCCTTTCCTACTGCCGTTGATTGTTTTTTTTTATTTAATTTTTTCTCACACGAATCAAATCAACGACCGCCCTTTCTTTCATTACATTAGCACGCTTTCTTTTTCTTTCTTTCGCCGACGTTTTGTTTCTTTTTTCATTTTTTTAATGTTGCTATTGTGCTGGTGTGCCGTTTTCTCTCATGTTCATTCGAGTTTCGCGCAATTTTTATTGCTATTTCTGCCGGTTTTGCTTCACGCGCGCCTGTGTGTTTGTGTTATACCGTTGTTAGCGGTATGTTATACACCTGACTTCCTCGATCTGCCGCTTTCCTTTGCGTTAGGGGTAGGTTTGTGTTGTATAATCGGATCGGAACGCGAGCAAAACAAACAAAAAAATTAAAATCGCTCATGATTTTTTGTTATTGTTTTGTTTTGACACGGCGGGTCATTCAACCGGCGCGCGATTGTATAATTCGCAGCGTTTGTGGATGTGTCGCGAAATGAATGATTCATAGAGACAACGCTGTTTTACCCGTGCTCTAGCAAAACCAAAGTAAACAGTCGTAAAAGGGCATGTTTTATTAAGTAGCCATTATTTTTATTTTTATTTCATCGGTTTTAACCATTTTTTAAGGAAAAGTGTTACATAAAACTCTACCATAATGAAGCTTTGAAGCTCGTTTTTATCGTACAACTGAAGTTTTACAGCACGATAAAAAAAATGCTTCCTCGACCATCCCACCACCAACGGGCTGTTCTACTTGAATTTAATTAAATGTCTTTCATGGTTCGCACGTAAGCCGACCGTAACCGGCATCCGGAACTTACATACCCAGCTAAATTCCTTTAATCAGTCTTTGTGTCTGTCTGCAAGGTAAGACGTCTGCAATGAGATCCCGAGCACAACCCAAGCTTTGTCCCAAGTCGTCGGGTATCGCTTGCCCGGAAGTTCTGGAATAGTCCGAACATTCCGAACGCGAAGCGTCTTAATCCTTGTCACTGCCACCGTTAGCAACCTGCCAGGAAGAGCCCGGATGCTAAGGACACACGCGTAATCCAACCCGATAGCTGAAAAGGGACCCTAATAAACTATGCACGAATGACCTACAATCTCGCGGCCATCGTTCGGAACGTAAAGCTTAATGGCAAATCGGGCCGGAGCTTGTGCCCATAAATTTGGGGCTCCCTAGCATGGACACTACTCAAACGCCGGTTCGTGCTTCCTGGTGATCCCATTCCACGCGCACGAGACACATCCAATCAAGTGTCCGCGCTAGGATACCGTGAATTATGTGTTTTATTCGCTTGCGTGACAGAAGCAGATTTTCCTGCCGCATCTTTCCGATGTCTTCTCCCCGGTCAAGTTAACCTTACTCAAGCTTTACGTGCCGCCGTTTCGCCGGTCATCTGTTGCCGGCGTGTCAGGCTTCCCCGGGTTTAATGGTAAAAGCAGCAAAAACCACGAATTACCATCGCCGCATGTCCGGAAATGGGTTGCGGTAAGGTCACGGATTAGCTTGCGAACCCATTTCCCATTTCCCACCTCCAGCCAGCCACAGGTCCAGGGTTTTGGTGGTGAGTGGGTGATCCAGCTTGTATGTAGCTTATGGCAATCATGCGTGACAGTCGATGTCGATCTCGTCGTTGAGATCCAACCAGCACACACACACCCAACAATCAACACTAATATGTATGGAAATTGAAATTTGAACCGACATTGATTTTCGAGCAAAACCGAACGGAAGATCTACCCTCCTCCTCTTCCTCCTGCCGGGCTGACCAAAACTCCCGGCGAATTCTCCCCATGGGTGGACAAATCAGGTTCGTCTGCTCCAATCTCTGTTTCTCTCTCTTACGCCACGGGCCACAAAATTGTGCCATTTTCCGGCAAATGGTGCGCTAACCGAACGAACTATTCATGGGTCTGTGAGTGTGTGTGTGTGTGTGTCAATGTGGAAATTGGAACGTCGCTTCGGGGAAAATCCTTTCTGGATGGGACGCCGTGCGCAATGCCGAGGACACCGTGTCGGGGCGATTGTTCCAGCGCTTCAACGGGACACCATTATTCGCCCGAAATGGAGTGAGAGAAAGATCCTTCATGGTGGGGATGATGATGAGCACGGTTGGTGATGGATGATGGACGCAACCTTCGTAGCGATTTGGAAGGAATAGTCTCGGCTGGATGAATGCCAATCTCGTGGCACATTCGAGTGAATTTTCCCCGCACAAATCAAGCGTGAGAGCGTGCGATTAAGATGGCCATTCTTCGAATGTAATGTGGTGCCTTCGTAGAGCTGCGGTGGTGATATTTTATCTAAATTAATCTGAGGCAAATCAGTATACGGTCAAGAGTAATTATTGTACCAAAAGTTGTATGCAATTTTATTTAGTTTCTTGATAGAATTTTATCATAAAATGAATGAGATGATAGTTCATAAAATTCATAAAATGAATTTCATAAAATGAATGAAATGATAGATTATAGATAGTACGTCCGGAACGACACTCGAAAACGTCACAATAGCGGTTACTCATTCGAATGGAAAGCGCAATCGATGAATCACTGCCTGTGCCATTTCCTATCAAATTGATTTTAAAATGTATTTAAATTACACACCTCCCCATGCATATGTTTCAGTGCGCACTCATGAAATGGTTGCCCGCGGGTTGCTAAATGATAGCTTTTATGGTTTGTGGTGCATTTTGTATGATGTGTTTTACGCCTGGAGTTGCGACCGCATCGAATGCACTTTACTAAATGGTTTAACACATGTTATTGCCTTTGTTTCTGGTTGCTTGTACGTTTGCTGCGGGTTGGGAATGTCTGTTCGCGCGTTTGATTCGTTTCAAATGGTTCTGTTTTCATGGTCCAATATGTTTCTGGAGTGGCTTTTAGTGACATGAAACACTGCCAGGGTGTGTGAGATTTTGCATTTGTTTTACCTTCACTCACTTTCACCCCGAGGTAAAAGCATCACTCATCATAATGGTTTGAATAAAAATAAATTATTTATGTCGTTTAAAACCGATCTCCTCCCCTGCCACAGTTCCTTTAGCTGTTGGTATCATAAGAATATGCCTTCTATTATATTGGAAAAATGATAGTTAATGATGGAAGCATTAATTCAAGCTGACAATTTCATCCCCAATTGATTTTTGTTTAACAGTCGACGAACGGGAAGAAAGCGGTGAGAGATTTGGCAGTAGCATCTATTTTAAATACCCATTAAAGGGTCTTTACATCAACGACGCAGATTCAAACTATGGGCGGAAACTTTAAACGGAATTTAGACTTATAAGCTTCTCCACAAAATGAATCTATCGAAGAAGAAGAAAAGCTTTCCTCCTTTTCTCCTAAGTAAAAACCACGCAGCTCTATGGATAGAGCCCACCGGAAAGCTGCCGAAAAGGCTTCTTTTGATGTTTCGGATTCGAAAATTCGGATCAAAATAAACATCTTCCCCTCGAGGGCTTTCATCGTCTGGGACTCCTGCGCCCTGCCGTGAAATCCAGCATCGATGGATGTTGTCTGTGTCTTTCCCAACCCACACGCCGCAGGACACTGAATAATGATGATGGTGATTTCTGCGCCATGTCTCGCCGAAAGTCGTTTAATGGTTCGGATGAAAATGTCTTCGAAGGCGCGGTTGGTAGGTCGGTTTTACTAGCAGCCAGTAGCTTTGGGAACGGGCGAACATGATCCCGGGATTCAATTAAATCTCCGAAGATGCCGGCTGCGGAACAGCAAGCTACTTGATACTTTTTGTTCCGGCTGGAAGCCACCTTCAATATGATCCGCATTCTGATGCTATGCGTTCATAAATATTGCGTTATCTTGAACGTTAGCCTGTTTTAAGATCTGTATTTTTTATGTTTTGGAAAAACGTCGTTTATTGATAGCGACAAGCGGTCCGTATCGGGTTACTGGGAAGGTTATGAAGACCTTTTAATAAATGAATTCAGTTTGGGTCGACAGAGAGAGCATACTTCAGCCTTACCTTTTAAGGCAATGAAGCCGAAGAAATCATGTCGAATGTTAATAAAACATCAATCAGGTTGTGTGTTTAAATTATGCACAACACACTGTGTATAAAGCAAAAAACAAACCCTTTCAATAACATTCACACGTTCGGCCGACCGGAATAGAGCACATGGTAATGGAACATGAATCGTTTTGTCATCCTCATCCATCCCGTCTTTCCTTGAGCTGCTCATTGTTGACTTCACACTGTCAACCGAATGTCGCCGGGAATTGATTTCGGATTTAAAAAACACACACTCCAATGCTACGACGTCCTCGCCGGCTTGCTTTCCTTGGCGAAATGATGTTCGGGAGCTACCGGCGAGGGACGAACAGTTGAAAGTGGTGCGATGGGGGGACGGACGATAAATCATTCCTCACCATACGTAATTTATTCACTGTCAGGAGAAAAATAAAAAAAACATGAGAACAAATTTCGATCAATTTATTATAGATTTTGCTCGCACGAGAAATGTTTAGACACAGGATCGCAGGACATATTTCGTTCTGTTTTTTCTCTCTCTCTCTCTTTTATTTTATCCCTCTTTATAATGCATACACAATCATGCAAGGATCGTTGTGGTGGGACACGTCGTTGATGGAGAACGTGTCGTGACATAATGAAAATACGTGTCGAAGAAATAACGTAAATCCTTGATCGGGGTTGATTGTTTTGTTGGTTTCATGTCCGCTTGTACTTGAGTATTGAGTATTGAGTATCTTTTATTCCAGTCAAAGTGTGATAGACTTGAAACTTGCTTGTGAAACCCAAACTGTCAGCCATAGCTCGCCTTTTATCTTCATCCATTTTGGCAATTTCGTATTGTGAAAGCGACTGCAGTGGCCGTTTAAATTTCGCATCAGGATAATGCAAGATCGCCTGTATCACTCCGTTAATACAACCGCAGTGCGGAGCACATCCTATCCCCGAAGCGCAATATCGGTGTGTGTTGCCGTCTGTTAGTCATTTACTGCGAGCGAGCGTGCTATAAATTATCGGTACATCCTTCCGTCGGGTAAAAGCAGCAAAGCACCAGCATCAGCGGGCGCGCAGTGATAGCTAGCGTTGGAAAAGCGTGGCCATAAATTGTCTCACAAACATCGTCGTCGTCGTCGTCGTCGTCCCTGACCTAGAAGATGGCGGGCTATGGACGTGCTAAATTTCGAAACCATATTCAGATGCATCAGCCGTGGGTTGTGTTGTGCAAGTGGTTCCTTGCTTGTTTATCGTGATTGTAATTTCAAGAAATAGTTCGACAGCCGAATGAAGACGTTCCATGCAGGTTTTATCATCTTGATAATAACCGTGCGATAGAAACGCAATCTTTTCATGCTGGCAGCAGCTCTCAGTCAGATAAAACAAATAAATCCCTCTTTCTTTGGAGATCTTCAAAGCCTAGTGGACAACGGTTGACTGTAATGTATTATATTTGAAGCATGAACCTCTTTAAATGTCTCAAATTTGAAGAAATACTTATATGAAGGACAACTTCAAGCATTTTGTGATGCTTGGTTATGTTCAGATATATTTTACTTATGATTCAAGATTTAAACTGATGAATATTCTTCAATTAAAAACCTCTTTATTCACATCTTTTGTGCACTGCATACGAAATTGTTTGTTCTCAGAAAAAGGCATAGAACCGAGACTTAATGTTAGAACGAAAATTCTACTTGACTTAGTATGTGATTTAGTAATGGTGGTAACATATTAACTCATGTCTAGGGTACTCCGCAGTGGACCAATATGCTTTTTAAGTAATTTTTAAGTACTGAAGATCGTAGCCCAAGTTAATGTACTTTAGGTCCGCAAATATTTTTTCCATGTAATTTCAAATAAAAGTTCAACTTTAAGCGTCCCAGGTTTCTAGTGATTCGGTCCAGTTGGCGGCGACACTGGCTGGCTGTCAGTTCAATGAAAGTCCTTCGCGTGGCAACTACGCCCATTACAGCACGGATAACATCACTTCCACCCACCCCAAAAAAAAAAAAGAACGCCCACCCAATGGCGCCGAACAAAGGCTGGACGGAAACGCCACCAACTTCGCTTCCTGCGAGAGAAACACTCTGGCACCAGCAAATTGCTAACCTGTGGGCATCAAATTATAACCTTCAACGCCGGCACACGGAATCGATTGTAACCGGCTCTTCCTAGCTTGGAAAAAGGAAACGTAGAAAAACTTTCAAAACCCAACCCCAAGCCACCGTGTAACCCTTTTTTGTGCGGACCCAAAACCGGCGGCAGCAAACCGAAGGACGATTTTATCTGCACTTGTTGTTTGTTGTGGTGGAGAATGGATATTTTTCCCCACGAACACGAAGGTGTCAAGTTCAATCCCACTCCACCAGGGGGCGGGGGGGGGGGGGGGAGCGGAAAAAGTTTCCACCGTTTAAAAGGAACCCACCGGAGGAGTCGTCGAAGCCAAGCTGGAACGGGAAGAGTTTCCACCTGGAGTTTTTCTTCACCGTGCTTTAGGGTAAAAAAATGGTGCAAAGTTTGTTAATGTAGCGTTTGCCAAGATTAGATCGAGATTTGCCGAGAAAACGGTTTAAAGTTGGAAGTGATTCGGAAGAAATCGGATTCGCTGCGGTGATGAGATTTAACAAATCCTCCCTTTTGCAGCTCGCTTAGCATTTTCAAACCGTTTGATCTTTGCATGGCCCACCTGCATTAGTCTCCGGAAAAGCATCCCCGTACCAGCGCTAGCGATTAGAGCATATTCTGACCGACAGCACATCGCCTTTTCATCCGCATGCGGAAAATCCGGCCACAAATGCAACCACAGACATCCGGCGCGATGATGGGCGGAGATTGGAAACCTTGGAACAAATTTCCGCGTGTGCCGCTCGGGCTCGTCGTATGCCACGTGGCAGGCTTTAATCCACATGTACCGGGCAAATTGCGTGCAACCGGCCGGCGGTGGGAGAAAACACACGCGTTCGATCAGCACTCGGGCACGGCACGGACATTTTATCGTTTTCAAGAAGAAACCACACCGACAACTTGTTGTTGTTTGTCACTGATTTATTCGATCCTGGTGCGAGTGTGTGTGGGTTTGTATGAGGTTGCCGCGTGCAGGATTTGCAAGAAAATAAAAGGATACTTCTTCACGCGCCCGTTGGTGGGTGTTCGATATCGCGTAACAACGGTTTCCGCTTCCCATACATCAACCTCCGAAACCGGATGGGCTGTGGAACGTTTCTGCATCGCGCGCCCGAGATTCGCTCACGTGTCGGAATGTAAAACCCTTGACCTTTTGCCTTGCGAGCGAGCGTAGCGGAACAGGATGTGGAGTTTCTTATCGCGATGATCACGTCTGGTAATGGGACCTGCGAAAAAGAGTGATTTGCCCTCAAGAGGGTAAATTTGTTGCTCTAGAATAAGTTTCTTTCAGTTTCTTGATTAATAGGAGTAAAAGTTATGGCTCAACCCGTTGTGACATTTTTCGCAGTGCAAAATCTTCACGACCTTTGACCTTTTCTTTTGGGAATCGATTAACGAGAGTCGTATTTTTTGGGCCAATTTGTAAAAAATCTTTTTGGGTCTGTTCCTATTTTAATGGGAAGTTTTTTTTTTGTAAAATATTTACCCCGTTCCATCCTTTTACAGGTTCTTTTTGAATTTCTTTGATTTTTTTAACTAGAATCTTTAAAGTTTTCTGAAGAATTCAATCTTTTCTGCGATGTTTATTCCTTTTTTTGGCATTATTCATTATTTCGTTTTTCTTTTGTTGGATTATTTTTAAAATTTTTTTTCTTTTATGAATCAACATTTTAATTCTTTCTTTTGACCATTTATATTATTTTAATTCTTTTTCATTGTATCAAAATCTTAGTTGGAGTCGATTCTCTGTTTGATAGATGACTTTTTTCCACCCATCTTGGCTCGTATGACGGGCAAAATTTATTATTCATCTATGAAAAAAATTATAATAAATATGTTAATAGGTTTACTTAATTAACGCTCATTTTGTTGATTTCTCGAATATCCCCACCAAATCGATCAAATGGAAAAAAATGGAAGGAAAATTTTGTTTACTAATGAACTGCTCTTTCTTTCCTCTTCCTTCATCCTATTGCAGATACATTCCAACCCGTCTCTGGGGCTTTAGCGGACATTTCCAGACAATAATCCACAGCATCGTGGGACGCGTGAAGTGTCCGTGGCCGCTGGGTGAGCGCGTCTATCTGTCGCTTACGGACGGCTCCACGCTGACGTACGATCTCTATCAGCCGCTAATTACGACCGTCGAAGGTAAGCCGAAAGATCATTAAACGTGCATCAAGTTCAAAGGCGACGCTAGTCATGCATGTTCCGTGTGACACGCACATAAGTTCTCATGATTTTTTTGGGTTTTTTGTTCTATTTGACACCACCACCACCACTAGACGACATCACCGTCGCCATCTGTCCGGGGATCGGCAACTCGTCGGAATCGGTCTACATTCGCACGTTCGTGCACTACGCCCAGTGCCACGGGTACCGGTGTGCGGTGCTGAACCATATCGGTGTCCTCGACAGCGTGCAGGTGACATCGAGCCGGATATTCACGTACGGTAAGAACACACTCACACACACCCAGGTCGCATTTTCTTCCACACGAGACGAGACGCGCGAATGTAAATTGGTTTCATTCTACATTCAGGACACACGGACGACTACGCGGCGATGGTGAGCAGCCTGCTGAAGAAGTACCCGACGACAAACATCGTCTCGGTTGGGTTCTCGCTCGGTGGCAATCTCATCTCGAAGTACCTGGGTGAAGCGAACCGGCCGGCCAACATCATTGGCGGTGTTTCCATCTGCCAGGGCTACAACGCGGTGGTGTAAGTAGCCGGAACGTGCCAACCGCGCGAGAGTGAATTACCAATGCAATACCCCGTTTCCATCCTTTCCAGGGCCACCCAGTGGTTGCTGAAGTGGCAAAACTTTCACCGGTTCTACCTGTACGTGTTGACCGAGAACGTGAAGAGCATCATCATGAAGCACCGGCACGTCCTGCTGTCGGACGACATCAAGCAGCGGTATCAGCTGAACGAGCGGGACATCGCTGCGGCCGCCACACTGCCCGAGCTGGACGAGGCGTACACGCGCCGGGTGCACCAGTTCCCGACCGTGAAGGACATGTACAGCTGGAGCTCATCGCTCAACTATCTCGCCAACATCAAGCGCCCGATGGTGTTTGTGAACGCCCGGGACGATCCGCTCGTGCCGGACAATCTGCTCGAACCAGTGAAACAGTTTGCCGGTAAGTGGAGATTGCAGTTCGTTCGGGCTCCAGTGTTCTTCCATTTTGACGTGTCGTTTTTGTTCTTTTTTTCGGCCAAAAAAATTATAAACACGCTTCAGCTTCCCACAACCAATCGCTCTACATCGAGCTGGCGAACGGTGGACACCTTGGCTTCTACGAGGGTGGTCTCGTGTATCCGAATCCGGTCACCTGGCTGGACCGGGCGGTCGTATCGCTGATCGGTGGTATCGTCATGTCGCACAACGATCTGCTGGTGGCGAAACGGACAGCGTCGGTAGTGATTTAAGATTCACTGTCACCATTCTCTTCGAACGCCGATGCGGACCGGCTGCTGCTGAGCTACGGTGCCAGGTTCTGGGCCTGGTTCGACGCGCTCCCATCAACACCCTCGGTGTGGGGGGTAGCGATGGCCGTGCTAAAATTGTTCCTATCGCTGCTTTTACCCCGCCGGAAGGTGGTGGAACTCGGTTCGACCACCAACACGCCGACACCGTCGCACAACAACAACGGTGAGATTAGGTGGGAAGTAGCCTAACTTACCACCCGGAGGTGATTATTATCGCATGAAATGTGACGTGAGGAGGACATCGAACGAGAAGGGAACGCAGTGATAGCAGCAGCAAAAAAAGCTACGGCACCATATGCATTCGTTTATTCGAAGAGGAATGGTACGAGGAAAATGATTCCCTATCGCTTCTTCACACAGAAAGAAGAAGCATAAATTAAACTAAACACACACACACACAAATGCCCCGTAATCATATCCTACTGGCTTGCAGAACATGAAAAAGGGTGTGTTTTAATCGTAACACAGGCATGCGGTTCTATCTACAAAGGGTTTTGTGGTGAAGTATTGACGATCGGATGGAGAGCGAAACGTTCTTCGACTATATATGTATACATACAGTCTTTAAACTCATGTACTCTACTGCTACACACTCACAACTATTTCCTTTAATCATAAACTAGAGTCTAGCCTCAAAACTTACCAATAAGTGAGCATCTTCATCCCCGACACACTCCTTGTGCCACTTTTTCTTCTCTTTGTTTCGTTTCCTTATCGCGTTGCTTGTGCTTTTATGTGCCCAAACATACGCACACACACATACACACCGAATAGAACCGGTTTTGCAATTAGCTAATGTAATTGGCGAGACATCTCCCGGGGGTGCGTAGAAGCAAGGAGCGAGTACGCAAATGTACTCTTCATCCATTATCGATATCATTACTAGCGAGTCTCCATCGTTCGATGATGAATTGTGTGCGTATTTAATCGACGGTGGTACACGTAACTCCTCGACCGAACTGTACTGCAGCGCGCGTTTCATAAACGCGACGGTAGCGAGATTAGAAAGGAACATTGATGGTAGGACGCAACTTTTCGGAAACTTAACGTTCGGAAATAACAGTAGTCGCTTCGAGTGACAGAAACAGAGAGAGCGAGGACGAAGGTAGCGAGCGTACGCGTGTGGATGCTGCACCGTTTTTACTAGGAGTAGAGCTCGTAAAAATATTGTATATTGTGATAAATGTTATTTAAAATTGCTGTTGCAACAATATTCGACGTGTGTCTACCGTACGCACGGGGTGGCCGCTGTGAGCGGGCCCGTAAAAATCAACAAAAACAAAACATACAAACAAAAGAAAACATTAATATCAAACATTAGACGGAATTGCGCTCGGGAGGGACGTATTATTGCGCTTACTGTAGAGTGTGCATTTGATCGTCGTAAACGCACACACACAAGGCAATGAAGAGATAGCAAATATGCAAACTGTTGAAGGTGTTGTAGCATTTGCGAGGTTTCGTAATGATGAACAGTTGACTGATTCGTTAGGGCTTTTTTCCTAGAACGATAGTGGAATCCTGCTTCGGTGGATTTTATCCCAGTTAGACTAGAACATGAACGATTTCAGAGTAGCCCAGAGAACTGCTCAAATGTTTGAGGTAACGAATTTCCGTGTAACTAATCGAACCCACTCTCACTTCCCATGCCACATTCCACAAATTAATCGTACGCCATCGGTCCCAACATTTCATGAGAGTTAAATGAAGTACATTCACGATCCTCCTTCCTCGCCGTTTTCATCTTTCGAAACACGTTTTATTAGTGTAAATTCCGGTGTGAATTATTGGAAGTCGTACAGCCGCCGTCGCGCCACTGTTTGGCAAGTGTGCGGATGCGGCAATTATACGTTAACACGTTTGTTACTAAAATGGGGTGCGAAAACAAAACGAGCTAAGTAACACAGTTTGAAGCTTTATACACCGTCATCGTCAACGTTGGAGCGTTTTTTTTGGAGAAGCAAATCGAATAGCGCATGATGCGATTAGATTCGGACGCACGTGGTTGTAACGTTGTTTTTTGCGAATTGAACAATGCATCCACGGTAGTGTTTTGTAGGGGACCGTGCTGTTTGAAACGGGAGGATTGATCTTAATAAATAAAATATTGATTGTGTAAATTGCATTCGTAATTTTAATGTAGTTAATTGAAAGAATTAGTTAATTCCTTTGAGATTTAAATATGACGGTTGCGAAACTATTCCTTGCTCACAAACGATCCAATCCCATCCGCGGATGGCATTCTCTCCCATCCAAGGAAAAGCGGAACCTTCGTTCCGGATCCCATGTCATCGTCCCATCACTATCGCACCCGCTGTCAAAGTGATACCATAATACAAACATATCCGAAAACACGTCTAAAATCTCTAAGTTTCCAGCGGAAAATTAGAGTTCGAGCGCGTTTTTACCGCACAGTTTGCCGCAGCGCAGCATGAGCGGAACCGAACATTCCAGCAGCACCACCAGCGGACAAGTGTCGACCTCGAGCACGATGCTGAGCCTGGCCGATAAGCAGAAGTACATCGAGAACTACGACTTCCCGTACTGCGATGAGTCGTGCAAGTACGAGAAGGTGACCAAAATTGGCCAGGGAACTTTTGGGTGAGTTCGGGGTGCCTTTGGCCGGTGTTTTTTGCATGTGTAACTATACGGGCAATGGTTTACTTTTCTCCCGGTCGCACGATCCTCAGCGAGGTGTTCAAGGCGCGGGAGAAGAAATCGACCAAGAAGTTTGTTGCCCTCAAGAAGGTGCTGATGGAGAATGAGAAGGAAGGGGTAAGCTTAGGTTTGGAATTGGTGAGTTTTGTGTGTTTTATGCGTGTGCATCTCTTTCCATAGTTTCCTATCACGGCGCTGCGTGAGATTCGTATCCTGCAACTGTTGAAGCACGAGAATGTAGTCAATCTGATTGAGATCTGCCGTACCAAGGCCACCGCGCATAATCGCTACCGTTCGACGTTCTATCTGGTGTTTGATTTCTGTGAGCACGATCTGGCCGGTCTACTTTCGAACATCAATGTGAAGTTTAATCTGGGTGAAATTAAAAAAGTGATGCAACAGCTGCTGAACGGACTGTACTACATCCATAGTAACAAGGTATGACGCATCGCCTACTTGAACGAAATGGATTGAGTCACGTTGATGAAAATTTACTGTTTGTAAATAACGTTTTAATGACTGGGTTTTTTCCAGATTCTCCACCGCGATATGAAGGCTGCGAACGTGCTTATAACAAAAAACGGCGTTTTAAAGCTTGCCGATTTTGGTCTCGCACGTGCTTTCAGCGTTTCGAAGAATGGTTTACCGAATCGATACACGAACCGTGTCGTCACACTGTGGTACCGGCCACCGGAACTGCTGCTCGGCGATCGTAACTACGGTCCGCCCGTCGATATGTGGGGCGCCGGATGCATCATGGCCGAAATGTGGACCCGTTCGCCGATCATGCAGGGGGCGACGGAGCAGCAGCAGCTCATTCTCATCTCGCAGCTGTGCGGTTCGTTCACGAACGACGTTTGGGCGGATGTTGAGAATCTTGAGCTGTTCCACAAGATGGAGCTACCGATGGGACACAAGCGGAAGGTGCGCGAGCGTCTACGCCCGTACGTGAAGGACCCGCACGGTATCGATCTGCTCGACTACCTACTGATGCTGGACCCGAAGAAGCGCATCGATGCGGACACCGCACTCAACCACGACTTCTTCTGGACGGATCCGATGCCGTGCGATCTGAGCAAAATGCTGTCGCAGCACACGCAGAGCATGTTCGAGTATCTGACGCCGCCGAGACGGCCGGGCCACATCCGGCACTACCAGCAGCAGATGGTGAACATGCAGGCGAAGCCGCAGGACAACAGCTACCAGGATAGGGTATACTAAGGGTAGCCAGCATTGCCTGGACACAAAACATTTGCATTATAAGACTAAGTGACCTCGATCGTTACTAAGAGGTCACCTTAACCACGCGTTTCAAGCCAATAAATTAACATATGTACCTAAACAGTTGTTTTCTGTTCTGTGTTCAGTTCTTTATTCCGTATCCGGTGCGTTTAAGTCTTCGGTGCTAGCTGCTTCCTCCTCTTTAGTTTGCTTTGCCTTTCGGCCAAATTTACGTTTGAAGAACTGCTTTATCTTCTCACTGAACGATGGTTTGTCTGCTTCCTGCCCTTTAGCTGCGATGCGTTTCGTTGAAATGTTGTGTATTGGGCCGAATGCTAGCGCCACCACCGTGCACGCCAGGCAGATCACATTGTACGGCATGCTGAAGTCGGGCGTTGGGAGTGTGAGCAGCAACGATTCGGTTCGCAGCTGCAGGAAGTATCCGGCCAGTTGTGTTGCGTTGAAGGAGTCCCGGAAGAGGGACGCTTCCCGTGGAATCGACGTGTAGTTACGTGCGGATGGCAACAGGAGCGATATGATCGAGGATGGTATGTAATGGCCGTGGTTTGCGTCCGGTGGATACTCTTGCCATTTGAGGAAGATGTAATCGAAATCGATCGATAGCTCCACGGTCGCACGGGCCGGGATTCTAAATGCCACCTCGAGCCCGTACGGTCGTTCCCGCTGAACACCGGGCGTGTAGTGCAGGAAGGCCGGTTTAATCCGTTCCGCACCGTGCCGTATCGTGAGCGTGTGCAGATAGATCGGTACGAACCAGGGAATGTTTTCAAACACGACCAAATCCAGCGAACCCCAGTGGGTGTTCGTGATTTGCGTCACAATTTTGCCCCGCTCCTGGCCAACGCCCAGAATGAATCGTTTCGCGAAAATCGGTGGCGGTCCGGCAACAATAATCACGTTCGGGTCGCGCTTATCCATGACCGCCACGTTAAACATCGCCCGCCGACCCTTGGCCATCACTGCCTCGAACTGTTTCACATCGAACCGGTGCAGTTCGGTGCGGGCACCACCCCGCACGGAGCGAATGGTTTCGTCCGGCTTTTGGGACACCTCAACGGCACCATTATCCGTTACGTCCACGTACACATTGCTCGTTGTCGCTAGTGCGCACGAACCTTCCATACCCTGACCGAACAGCTTCCGGAGCGACCAATTCGGACCACCGAAAATCCGCAAATCCTGCACGACGCTGACCGTTTGCTTCGCCTCCAGCTGAAACTCATGACACTCCGGGTCGTGGCAGAGTTTTCGCATGTGCACACCGAGCGAATGATAGTTGCTCGCATAAATGCTGTCCGGAACGAGCAGCGACACGAGCCCTTCCCGCGACCGGCAGGGTAAGAGTTTTGCCCACGGGGTCAGATTTTCCGTGCACACTATCTCGCGTGGTAGTGCGGCGTACCGGAGAATCGGTTCCGGTTGCCCGGGGAAGTGATGCGTTGTGGGCCGCAGTGAGTACACCGGTTCGAAAGTGTTGCTGGGATCGATGAAGCTTAGCGATGCACAGAACAGGCCCGAGAGCGTTCCGCACAGCATCTTCCAGCGGTGATCGATTGAAGCACGGTCTGTGGTTGGATTGAACCATGCCCATACTTCTGCTCCCGGGCCGGCATCGGTTACCGGATAGCCCCAGGATGCGTAGCGCCACAAGCCGTAAGTGAAGCTGAGGTGAAGTTCCTGCACACCGAAGTGATGGAACAGCTCTGCCAGTGGTCGGGAAACGAGGTTTGTGTGAAGTACTGCAAAGAAAAGTAGGTAAACATTAGCGGTGGTATTGAGCCAATTTGCATCACACGTACAACTATCGTTCTGGGACAACTCCCATCGTGTCGTGAACTGGAAGTAGCTGTAAACAAATTTATCCGGCAACGGCTTCACGAACAACTCTTCATCAAACACGTCGGAAAACTCGGCTGTTGTGCCTTGTAACGTGGCTAGCCCCAGAACACTCCATAATAAGTATTTCCACATTAAAATTACTAATAATACAACGATTCGGTAAAGCGAAAATGGGAAAAACGATGCGGGTGTGTTTTTGTTTATCTTAATTTTATCAATAATCTGCATGACAGTCGTTCTTGGACGTGCCATTTACGATCCGACAGTATAAACCTGCTGGTTATACCAGTTTTTAACTGAAATAATCGTTGTGATGTTATACACTGTTATACATTTGTTTGCATTTGATACAAATAGGTGTTTGTTGCTTAGTTATTTATATCAAGGAACTCAAGTCATTTTTTTTAAAACAAGTGATCAACAAGAACTTGTAGTGATCTTTCGAGTAAGTATTTATATCTTTAAGAATATTGTTGATTATATCTTGGCACAAAATCATATTGTTAGTGACAAGAGGGGCTAAAATGTAGGTAATAAGAATCCTGAAGGAGCTTTGAGGCTTCAGAAGCCGAAGATTTTTGAAGCAATCATTAGTATAAGAATTAGAATTAATAAAAATACATCTTCGCTAAACGTACTCAAATACAACAGATGTGTGTTTAGCACCCGAGCTATCTATACTAATGTGTTACTATGTTCTAAAAACTGTTATTGTTTTAATAATATGACAACTCAAAAACCTCATTAAAACTTTGAATATATGAAACACATGAAGATTGCGATATTTAAATACTTTAAATTGATTTCCAAAACCGTATCATGCGATGGAGAAAGCGTGTGCTGTAAGCAATTCTATTCAAAACAACAAAGTACATATTAACACAAAGTTTATCTCATTATTTGCACTTTGAAGGAAAGTAACACAAAGTATAGCCGTATCCTATCACATAGCATATCGGTCTAGACAGTCTGTGGAGTGCGCTCCATATACATTCTGAAAGGAAGCCGATTTCAACATTCTTATACGCTTAGCCCTAGTCTTCCTTTCAAGATCATGTATGACGAATGCGCCTTCTCATTAAATAGCGCACTTTACAAACAAGCGCGTGTAGAAAATAAATTCATCTCCTGTCAGGATCATGATGTTCGGATGGCCTGTTACCCATCTCACCACCAAGTTACTGTGCATCTCTTCCCAATAACGCATGCCGAGCGCCATTCACACCGTTCACGGGACGGAAAGTGTCCTTTTTCACTTCCAATTATCAAGATTATGAAGGGCTTTTACCTTTCGCTGCTTTGCAGGAATGTCTCCCGATGGTCGCTTGGAGTTCGGGGGCCCCTTAACCCACCAGCAGTGGTTTCGTAATGGCGGCGAGTTGGAGTACGAGTCAAAGTGTAATATGTCACCTTTAATCGTGCATCATTTCCATACACACCGAACACCGAGAACTTACCCTCGGACGAAGGTGGTGTTTATTTTTGTTGATAGTTTTTCCTTCGCATGCACTCTCGCTCTCGCGTTCTGTTCTCGTGACGACTGCTCTCACTCTCTGGTCGGATCCCCATCCACCGAACCGTGTCCCATGGCGAGCACGTGGCATTCCGGACGGGAGACGAATGTGCCGTAACTAGCTGCACGTTGTCTTCGTGCTCCCAGTCGGCTTGTAAACAAAGCCCATATGCGAGCTGGGTGGGTGGGATGAGCAAAATGCACTGGCGTAAGGACACGAACCGCTCGCGGTGGTGTCGCTGCTCCGGCAACCATGTGTTCGGGCCCTGTGACGCATGTCCGTGCCACCCGAGAGAGCAGTACCAGCTTCGTGCGGGAACGCAACAGAACGCAACCAGCTTGCCGTCCGAGGACCTTTCCGAGCGCTAGTCCTCGGCTGGCTGTCAACCGAAGTGGACGCGCTTTTTGTTAGTCTGTTCCAAAAGGAGCTGTTTTGTGGACTACTGACAGGAGAACAGGAGAAAAAAAAACATCACATCAGGTGGTAAGGTCACCAGCGGATGTGGTCACAACCGACCGGAGTAAGACGATATCGACCTCGAGGTTCAATATTCACGCGTGTGTGTGTGTGTCTGTGTGCTTGTGTCTGGGTGAATGGCTGCGGGTTGGAGAAAATTGAACGTCCGTCCAGTGAAGTGTGACGCGCGGCTTGAGTCGATAAATTAGTGTCAAATCAATCAGCAAAATCAAAGTAGCTCCACTTTGACGCGGCGAGAAAGCTCCTTCCATCGCGGTACTGCCTTAGTAGGCTGGATTTAGCTGGAGCTGATCCGCGTTTTGATGGATTTTGAAGACGGGGGTACTTAGAAGCGTTAAAGCGCACAGTGACTTAAGACACGGCAAGCGGATAATACGGAGTTTTGCAAGTGTTTGGCTGTGTGTGCGCCATTCGTTCGATAGTGGTTGGTGTGTTGTGAACAGAATTCAGTTCACTGCAGGAGGTCGAGCAGGAGTTTTGAAGGACGTCAGTTCTCACATTCTTCACCGTCTTCACTGGAGAACCGAAGCAAGTCGGCAAGGACACCTTATCCACAAAGCGAACCAGTGCCAACATCCGGTAAGAGGAATCTCTGCTTACACTCCATTGTCGTCGTCGTCGTAGACTTCGTCGCGGTTGTTGTTGTTGATGATGATTTTTATTTAATTTTAAAGTGGGCACTTTCGCATGCGGAGATTGTCGTTCCATTCCAGACGAACATTCTCCTTAGTGCTATTCCCCCGGTTTTGTCTCGCTCTCTGCAGCAACGGCAACAGCAAGAAATACGCTTCCGTTCACGGTCATCAAATTTACAGGAATGCACCCGCTCGGCACCAATTCGTTCACGTTTGCTCTTCAGGATCTTTCTGGTTCTGCTCGGTCCTTACCACGGGACCGTGTTCCGGGTCAGTTGCCCAAGCGACGGGTCGAAACGAAGGTGGGGAGGAAAAAAAAACCCCACTCAGCGCAACTCATTGGACAGCGATTTTGCATACAAAGCAAATTTCAGCAACACAGCGCCTCCGTCCGTTCGTCGTGCAATAAAATGATATTGATGGGAAGAAGGAAGTAGGAGCGGGCTCGCCTCCTCCCCGTCGTCATCGTATTTCCCACGCTTGATGGGATTGCGTTCCGTTCGTTTGGTTTGCGTTAGCAAGTGTCTTTCCTCCGACTGAAGCCGCACCGGTTTTCCCCCTCGTGATGATGGATCATTCCGTTGGCTAAAGGTGATAGGGCATCAAATGGAAAACCTTCCAGCAGATCGCCCTCCGGAGACGTGAGACGTTGTAGTATTACAATTTGCTGTCTGTTTCGATTTTTTTTTTTTGGTTGTTCGCTTCCTTTCCCCGTCTGCCGAAAATGACGAAATGGAAATCGGAATTTGATTTGCGATGCAAATAACACGAAACGATGAGCTACCGCCACCATCACGTTCTGTTCTCGGTTCGGCTACATTTGCGCTTGACTTAGCATGCACTCCTCTCGTCCAGCTTCGTCGCTGCTTCCAAACCCGTGCAGTATACCTCCTCCACAGATCCTTCTCAAACATCCGAACGGCCAAAACAATAGCACAGCAAACGGTAAGGAGCAGCTCGCTGGGACCGTGCAGGGAACGTCCCCGCGCTCCCTTAACAAAACGTCGTCAAATGTCGTCGCCATTGTCGTGGGTTGTCAGCGCGCCAAAGGACTCTCAAGTGGATTCGACCACATTCCAGGCTGGCTCTCCACCATGCACCCCTCCTCATGCTGCCCGGCACCCACGCTGGTATGCTGGAATGTTCGGATTTCGGGCATCCATTTGGATCGTTTATGGCAAATGGTAATGGAATGAAGTGATTGGCCAACCGGCGATACACTCACACACACACACAGACGCGCCGGGGTGGAGCAGTGTCGGGTGGATCCGAAACAGTGACCGGCAGGTTTTGTGTTCGTTTGGGCAAGAATGCTTTGGCTTTGTTTTCATTAGATGGTTTGCAAATTGAAACATTACGATGATTACGATGGGGTACTTGAATTCGTTTATTTTCATTGAATTTAAATAATCTTGTAAAATATTCTTCCAACGTCGTGTAAAAGGTAAAATCATTTAAATTAATCAAATAACTATAACAATAAATGCAAGTATCTCTTTTTCTGACCTGTTGATTGCGAAGATACTGTCTTTGATAGAAATGAAGATAATTGACTTGGATGATTTTTTTAAAATTTTATGTACAAAAATGAGCTATAAAAACGGAAAAACAAGAAATACTATCCCAACATTTTGCTTTTAAGGTATCTGATTTTTCACATACAAAACAATCGTTTCGATTCCCCAGTCATCTTAATAGTTATTAATTTCTCTGAATTGAACTCAAAAATATTTTTTTATTTTAAATACTGCCATCTGTTTTCAAGTTGGATCTTTCCTAAGACCAGTTAGGACCACTCATTTTTACATGAATGTCTTTTATAGAAGCTGTTAACATCTCAAATATAAGTAATGTTTGGTAAATAAAAGTAACGAACATTATGAAAACATTTTTTGAGTGTACTTTTAAAGTCTTTAAAATGTAAAGTAATGTTTCATTATTGGATGTTATGAGGAACTGCAAAAAAAATGTCAAATTCCTCCGACTGTGTCGTTAAAATTCGCTGGTCACTGTGCATTCTAACGCCACCGGTCCCTGTCGATGCGATTATATTTTATGTTGCTTATATTCAGTAGCCACTTCTCAACCTCCCCCGCTCATCTTTACAACCATCCCATCCCTACGCTACCTGGGCGTTTGTCTGCAGTAGAGTACCTCTTCGCGAGTTTTGTGGCTTTCCGTCACCCGTCCCGTCTACCCGTCGTTACCGCGGGCTACCACTTGATTTGATCCCTTAGCTGCTTCCGGTTGGCCACCGGTGTCCCCCACGGGGGTAAATAAAGGGGGAGTGGGTGGGGGGGGGGGGTCGAGTGGGATGGGTTTCGGAATACTTTGTCGGTGCGGATTTCGTTTTTTTTTGCTGTCTCTCTTCGCTCGTTGTGCGATGCATGAGAGTAGGAGTTGGAAGTGTGAGAAAAAAAACGAACGCCTCGAAAGCCCAACCGTTGCCCTCGGGCGGATTACACTCTACCCAACATCCACTTCCTCCCCCGCGAACGCTCCATGGGTAATGGTTTTGATGAAAAATTTCTGTCTCCGCAAAGAACACAGCCCGACGAGATGGATCCCATCATTAGGATTGCGAGGAATCCGGTCGCAAACGCAAACGATTACATAAATCACGGTGGCCAGTCGCGCAATCATTATTCAGGCAAGGGACCCGATGCCACCCGGTCCCCTTCCGCTTCCCGCTCGCCACATGCGACTTTCTTTCGGGCTCCTCGGAGGATTGCTGTGTGGTGACCAGTCCAGTGTCCTCCAGCGCAGGTCCACCATCGGGCCGGTTTTCCCCGAAGGAACGCAAGGAATTTAGATGAACGGGAGAGAAATGATAAATTGTGAAAATTCCACACTGACTTTGGTTTGCTGCATGGGGCCATCGGTTCGCTTCGGCGCGAGGGGCCATTCAAATGTGGCCGGCCCACCGGGTGGGTGGGTGGGCACAAGTCATCGTGCTGGTGGTACCGGGAATGTGGCCACTGAAAACCGCACCGGTCCGAGCGGAGAGAGCCACAATTGTAGAGGGGTTTTTGTAGCAAAAAGCAAAAAAAAACAGCAAAAAAAACAAGAAAAGGATCTCCTCTTGCGAGTGACTTTTGCACCCCCTCCCCCCCCCCCCCCCCGCCTTCTTCCCTCCCACTACAAGCCGAGTTTTGCACCACGCGCTCATACGAACGCTCGTATTTCGGATATTTTGGAATTTGGAATTCGGAATGCTTCCCCGTACCGCTCGCCCGTTTTCTGCCGCGAAACTTTTTCGCCTCCCCGTCCCACATTTTCCCATGATACGGTTCACCGCGAATTTCGAGTGACGTGACGGTTCACCATCCTCCCCCCTGTGCTCTAATTTCCACCGCCTCCTTATCGAAGCTTTTCCAGCCATCGAAAAGTTCCCAGCCCCAAAGTGTCTGCACCGGCGAGTGTTGGTGGTTTTTCTAACCCAACTTTTCCGACACCTTCCGACACCGTGAGGGCCCGTGCGGGTGAGGTTTTTATAATTTCAAATCAGCTCATACACAGTAAGGCCTCCGGCTGGACAGCAAATAGTAGCACCGGCGGCAACGAAATGTGAAAGAAAACGCGCGCTCGGTGGGAGAAATGTTTGATTTTTCAAATCCCACTTGCGATCACTCGGTGGAGAAACTTTTAACCCAAAAGGATCAGCGGGTTAGGTCGGTGAGCTTGCTCGAACAGCCTTATCCACGTGAATGCGCTAACCTGGTGTGATGGACGGTGTGTTTCTTCTGTTAAAAAAAATAAAAACAAAAAGGGCAAACATAAAACACCCCGGCGTGTGACAAACAATCGATCTAGAAAGTATCCACATCCTGTCGACAGGTTGCACACCGGCACAACGTGAAATGTGGTGCTTTGTCGGGGAGACTACTGGTTTGGCCCTTTGTCTACGCTCGGTCGCAACCTTTGGAGCACTCTTACGCGCTCGGGAAAAACGGTCGCCTTTCGTTTATCAGTACCATTTTCCCAGTGCTCCAAACACGCGGACGCGTGTTCTTATCGCCCGTTTGCTGTGGCTTGTGCACGGGTAGCAGCTGGAGCCGGGCGTTCGTGGAGTTGCTCTATTTTTACACACATTCCCTACGATACGGGCAGCGAGACGGTAGCCCGTGAATGAAAGTTGCCCAGTTGCGCCAGCGGGTGAAGGAAATTCGAATTGTTTTATTGTTTGCCTTTGATATTGTTGCCGAATGGTTTGGGCGGTAGGAGGGGAGTCTCATCGTGTCGTGTTTGAGAGGTGGTATGTGTGTGTGTGTGTTTTTTTACTCCCCGCTCCCATACATACCTTGAAAATAAGTAACAATTTCCACTTTGTTACCCGAGCTGACGTGTGAACTCAGGGGCTCCTTGGACCGTCGACTATGGGTGCCATTCTGGAAAGGAATCAGTCTGGAAAGTCCTAACGAACGAACGGTAACCGAACGGCAGCACAGCGTTCGAGGTAAATGCAAAACTCTCCTTCCATCCTCTCTCCCTTTTGCCCCACAAGGCCCGGCTTTCGGCGAAAAAAGCGAAAAATAAAGGCGACCGTTGGAAATTTGATTGAAACTTTTCCTTTGTGTTCGAATTCATGGTGAGCGGCCACCCGGTTTGTGCGCGGACAAATTTTCGATTTCTCATACCCCGCAGCGTACCTTGCACGAATAACGCTACCACCCTCCCCAGTCCCCCTCCTCTCCAAGATCGGCATCGTCGGGCCTGATCAGCGTCGCCGTTTCGTGCGCTTCATCGTCGTCGTCGTCGTCCGGGACTCCTTTCCCGGGTGCCGGTGCCTCTATTGACCGCCCGGAGGCGTTTACCGAGCAAACGGGAGGGCGAAAACTTTTACTCCCAGACGGGCGTCGTGGTGGGTTTTTCCCCATTTAGCTCGCCCGATACACGCTCCATCGTCCCGGCGTGGGGCGGGACGCGGACCGATAGATCGAAAAGGTAAAATGTCATTATCACCCACCATGCGCTGGAAAACCCGATGTTGAGGTTAGGTTAACGGGGCGGTTTTTCGTGCCGTGGAGCGGTGGAAACACCGGGCCAACCACCAACAACTTCCCGGGTGGACCCGGTGACAGGTCCTGGCCACCGCAACCGACCGCACCGTTTTTCCCGGCGGCAACGCACATTTTCCCTCCTCTCGATCCCGGCATGAGGCTCGATTTCGTGGTTCACTGGTTTTTACCGGAGAAATTTTGCACTCAAATTTGACGAGGCTCCGTTCCGTCCGTCGGCGCAGTGTAACTGTGAGTGGCGAAGCGAGACACCACACCATGGGAGGAAAATTTCTCCCACCCAGCGGTGGAAGAAGTAGGAATTATGGTGAAGCCAATATCGAAGCTTCGGAGAATTTTTCACCGTACAGCCATCATAGCGATTTGGCGTGTGAGATCCGTTGGGAGCTGTTTCTGTTCCTTCCCTCGGGTTAAACGGTAGCCAACGGTTTCATGCTAGGATGGTTGGAAATTCATGAACATCAATTAACAAAAAAAAAAAAAAAATCGAGCGAAAAGTAACGTGAGAATTAAATGATCGACTATTCCAGGATGGATTTGTAAATTTTCTTTTTTTAAGCCTTTGATCCTTCAAGCGATTATTCAATTAGTTCGAATTGTAGAGACGATGATTTTCGGGTTTGTTCAGCCTGGAGAATATTGTATTTGTTTGATTAAAATATCAAAAGCAGTTGAAATTTTTATTTTTTAAGAATTATTAGATATTGTTTTAAAAGTTACTGTGCCTTAAAAGTGGTGCTCTGACGACTCTCTAATTAAAAATTATACACAAAAAATATTTTAAAATTATGACGATGGCAAACAGAACACGAAACAAACGTAATGATGGTTTATTGAAAATGTAAAAAGTCAATAAAAACACCCATTAATATTGCCATTCTCTTGATTTATCGCTACAAATTTTCATTATCCTTCCAATCGCTAGCAATAGGAAGCAAAACATCTCAATTTCCTTCCCAAAGCGGGACGTTCGATAAACAAACCGGGCGTTCGTTCATTGCAACCCCATTTTACGCACCCAACACATATTACGCACACGGCGTCTCCCTTCGCGACACCGATTTTACCGGTACTTTCTTCGGAGAAAAAAGGGAAGCCGTTGCTTTTTTCTTGGTTGTTGTTGCCGCACCGCCAAAATTGGCAAAACGCTGATGGCGCACTTAGGTGACGTCTGGCGCTACGTTTACTTACCTCCATCCACCCAAAAAAGGTACAATCTACGTAACGCGAAGATATCATCTGCTACCAAGTGAGCGAGGAAATGTCTTTTTTTTTTCGGAATTTCGCTTCCCGAATGGCTTCTCGTATTGCACTGCACGAATTGGTTTGGTTTCTTTTCATGGTGCCCCTTTTGTCGCGGTGCGGTGTTTTTCACCTGTTTAAAAATAACACGATAACATCCAATAGCGGCCAAATGCCGTGTCCGTGATTTCGTCAGGCACCAGCGGGAAGCGCGTTGCACATTTTATTTTCCCTCCATTTGCCAATTGAATGGCGGGTTTCCTCCCGCACGCGTGCGTGTTAGGGAGAATGAGGGAAAAGGGGAAAGCAAAATTAAATGCTCAATAAGCAGCAGAATTCTACCATTCCCGAAGACGAGAAAACGAGAAACATGGGGGGAGAGGGAGCGGGGGAACAATTTGCCACATAAAATTACACATTACAGTGGAAGGTTATTTTCGAACGGAAATTTATCCGGTTTCCAAACCAATGCTGATGGTTTCGAACCCGGCTAGAAGAAGCTTGCAAGTCAATTGGCAATATTTATTTAGAACTTCATCCCAGCCCCGGGGTGTTGCCGTGTGCGGGAAAAGTTAAATATAATTTTCACCAAATGACGCGCCCAACTTGCGACCAATTTCTGTCGCCCGGTTCGACCGCACGTACACGTCGTATGTTTGGATTACGTTTTCGGCTCCCGTGCTGCTGCTGCTGCTGTGACTTTCTACTTTCTCGCACGGGTTGGACGCCCCCCCCCCCGTTTCCCCTCGTAGCCGGGGCCGGTTGCTGTCGGGAAAATTTAGAGCGCGCAACCAGGATCGAGATCATTACCAATTATCGTTTAGCGTTTCCCGAAATGGCTTTCGGTACATATTTTATTAACCACGCAGGATGCTGCGGCTGGGTTTTGGATGAAATAGAGTAAACACCACCACGCCCGTCAAGCCCGAGCCCGTGTGTGTGCGTTGTGAGGTAGTTAGCACCAGGGGAGGGAGGTGGGAAACCGATAGTTGATGGTTTTGTTGACCTTGGCAAAGATTATCTGCGTGCAAACGTGCGTCACACTGCGGGCGCCGGGTGTCACTAGTTCGTTTGCCGAGGGCTCCGAAAGGCTCAGAAGCTAGTTAATTGATGTTTTTAAGCCCGAAGGGACCGTCTGGACGGGGTGTGCCATCAGATGGGAGCGACAAAATTTCACGTTAGCAAACTCGCACGCACCTGCACGTGCGAGTGAGAGAAAGTGGATTGATTGGTGGAGGTGTTTGGAAAGGTTGAACGATAAATTTATTGCACCCGGTGATTTATTTGACGCTGGAAAGACTAAACCAGCAGAGTGCCTAGCCACGGGCATACGGTGACAAAAGAACGACAGCAACCGGAAGTGTTCGTGTGTGGGTAGTAAATAAAATCCCCTTTGGTAAACGGCTCGAGTGAGTTCGGTTTTGCGCGCTGGGTAATGTCGACGCTCCGATGTAACTAAACTGTGGGCACCTAACTAACTACTTTCGGAGGCGAAATGAGCAATTTTATCGGCGCAAATGTTACAAACCATGACAAACGGGCGAAACGTGATCGATACGATTCGGTATGATTTATGTCCGGTATGTGTGCTACTATGCTAGGGTTGAAATGAGGAAGAAGAGGTTTTGTTTTGTGGATGGAAAAAAATAAATCGAAGCATCAGGAACTATTTTTCGTAACGAGGCGTGTACTTAATTGTAATAAATTTCCTATCAGTACACTCCATCAAACAAGAACATTTCTGTTGTTCATAAAACACATCTACTTCGTTCGATTTTTTACCCAATCCTTCCCTTTTTGTTGCGGTAACTCGTAGAGCTATTTTTACACATTAATCTGCCTGCTTTCAACATTCGCTCCGACGCATCAGTGTTCGGATGTGTTCTCGGTGATGGAAAACAGCTGTTTCAACACGCTGCCAATCGGGTTCCTTTTTCTATCTCCGTGCACTAATTCCAGAAACACGTGCACCGACGAGCGAAACCGGGTGAAAATGGTTGCTTTACGTTGCATTATTAATTCGATTGCTTTCCAATCATCTTTACGAGCCTTTGTGGTATGATTGAGAATGTGGCCGGTGGCCGTCCCGAGCTGAATCCTGTTTGCCCACGGTCCGGGGAGCTAGATAATAGCTTTTCTAACAGTGTAAATAATGAATTAAGGCAAGCATAATCCATGATAGGAAGGCAATCCGGTGGCCGGTCTCTTTCGTTAATGTTCGAAGTAAAGCGCTCGCGCTTGTGCAAACACTGTCGCCCGGGAATCGATACGAGGTTTTGGACCATCGGATCCGGTTTGGTGCGGACATTTCTGCCGTGGGAGAGCGTAAAGGGACTTTCAAGCGAAGTATTTGTGTTGCGGATTAGATATAAGTGGGATATGACAATTTTTAATAGGAAAGCATATATATGTCGATACACAAGGAACTCAAACGTTCGTTTTAGTTCAGTCGATTTATTGAATGTTGTTTAAGTTTCGAAGAATGTTACGGTTTTGGGAGTATTGAATTAGTTTTAGGTAATAGTTCAATATGTGTTAGTTTTTGTTTGTGTACGCAAAATCAAAGTATTCTTCAAAAGCTTTCCAGTGAATAAAATTGCGTCCTAGTTTTTGTAATTCAGTTGACTAAACCCGTTTATTGTAATAAAAAACAAATATTAGAGTTAAGTGTGGTGATTTTCTTTACAGCTCGATGTTTATGGCAATTCAATTTATTGATCAGATTGATTTTATTGGAATTAAATAAAATTATGCGCTCCAGCAATCCGAGAGCTTCCTATGCGTCTATTTATAGCTATTCGTAGAAAATCGAAATTCATGTTCAATAAAAGATATATTGAAATTGTTTTCTTGATACCATTGTGTGAATGGTTTCGCTCACGGAAAATATCTTACATTTCATTTGCAAATAGTTCAATTGATATTCCTTCGTTTCGCTCAAGGAATCTTTTGCTGAATTATTCGCGTGCTTCGCTCTGCGAGTTGCGATATTTCTGTACGATTGGTGTATTTGCTCTCGCCAGTATTTGAAGCATTTTCCGTGAATTCAATCATTGCGCTTACAATGATCACATATAACCCGGTAAGCATCTTTCTAGCTAATGCTAATATAGCTCGGACGGCAATAGATAGCTTTAGCTTTAGGATGAATCTCATCCATCTCATCTGTTCGTTCTTGTGAAAACAAACACCTTTTGATGTACTCGGCACAGATCTGTTTGTTTGATGTATGCGAATGAGCTAAGAGATGACGATGCACTACTTATTTTAAGCATCAAATTTACCACGTCCTTGCCTTTAGCCGTCCAGCTCGCTGTGTTTTCGCTCGTGAAAATATTCATCCTAAGCTCCAGCAGCTGCCGTCTTGAAGCACCCTTTTCTTCCCAACCGTACCGACATCGCCGACTTACATCGCCGAACAACCATCGCACACCGTCCGGGAGGAGTGTTTCTTCCCTGAAGGATTCGCTTCTAATCCGTCCCCATCGCCCGGTGATGACCTCGAGACAAACGAGTTCGTGGAAATGGGCTTAAAGCCAAAACAAGCCACCCCGAAAGTCCCGAAAGGCCCACCCCTTCACTTAAAGCTTACCTTTAAAGCTTCGGTGGCAAAGGAGGCACAACGCGACCGTCATCCGATCTGGTCACCCCAAAGGCCGAAACGAACACCCCCAACGAGCGGGCGGACGGACTGAGCTTGAGATTTAAGTTTTGGTCGCCTCTTTTCCCGGGAGCGCTCTGGTGTAATTTAATCACTCGGTCCCGGGCTGAACGGTGGCTGCAGCCGACGGAGATGCCAAGCCCACGTGTCGGCCACAAGCCTGCCCAGCGAGTCATCGTGAGAGATTAAAAAAGAGGAATGTCAATTTCGGTGCTTCAAATTGGAGTGGCATTCTGCGATATTCGCTAGACACCGGGCGCGCGTCACATTGATGAAAATTGATTTATTTTTGTGTGTTTTTTTTGTCGAGTCGGGGCGGGAATTGGATATATGCTTCACCGATAAACTGCTAGTCCTAGAAAGCAATCTAGGAATCTCGTTTCGGGCAATCGTCTCCCAACGTCCAGCCACGTAATGATCGAGATGAAAACGATGATAGACGAATTCCATTCCTAATGGACATGCGAATTGATTTGCGAAGAACAAAGGAGCCGCCTTGTCGGCCACAAGCCAGCGAAAAACAATCACCCAAACACAAGTTGAACACGCTCACAAAAATAACCGTTCCTGTGGTGCGGTCTGTAAACGGGTCCGAGAAATAGAAAGCGTACCGAGGGCTAACGAAATTCGGTGAACCAAACAACAGAAACAAAGCCGAATAAAGCCAAACAAAGCCGAAAAGGAGCGGTACCGAGATTTGACTAGCGGACGCGTAGCTGCCGGAGCGAACCTTCTCACGCTTGGCGGCCAAAGCGAGCGAATTGGAAAATGGAAAAGTAAAACAATTTCACCACGCGAAGGTCTGGCCTGGTGCCTCCCCCGGGCGGCGCGCACTCTATTTGATGATTCATTTCACGATTTGTTGCCCCTGTTTAAAATGCCCATCAGGCTTTGCACCGGTGGTCCCCGTCGGGTTGTTTGAGATTTTTTTGTGGCAACGGGGGGAACGTAGAGGAAAGATACACAAACACACACAACACACACGCATGCACGTATCAGTCGGTACCGAGGAAGGAGCGGTCCGCCAGGAATAAATCTTCTTAACGAAGACCGTGCGCGGCAAGTAAAAACTTTGAACGGTAGAGTTTTCTTTCTCTTTCAGATTTGAATTTTGTCCACCTTGGCTGCCGGAGTTCTTCATTTACTTGCTGAAAAGCGTGAGTGTGTTTGTGTTAGCATGTCACATGAAAATGAAACGAATAAATTCCCATATGAAATTCGGTCGCTAGGCCCTTTATGCCTCGAAAGGTTCCGCACGTACCGCCACCTCCACAGCCGCTCGCTCCCAGAGGATAATTGACTTCACCTGGCCCATCTCGAGGGACCGATACCCGGTGCGGTTCGGGAAGGTATAGGTGGCCCCTTTTTATTTTCTTCACTCAATTTAAGTTCCCACACCCGATAAACGTCTTTTACACTCCATTGCCCTCCGCCGGTTTGGTTCGGGTGGGAAACCCACGGCACAAGACACACGTTATGTCCTTAATTTCCTACCCCACCCATCCTCCGTTTCCCTCACGCTCCCCTTCCGGACCGGGTCCGGGATTGGTTTGTTTTCAATTTCGATTAATTAAACCGAATCCCTTCATTCCCGCCGGCTTCGCGTGCCGGATGGCATGGGATTGGAGAGGAGCGAAGAAATTTATTCAATGCCGGCCCCTTTCCTCCCCGGCGAACGTCTTACGGGGCAGCCGTGTATTCGGGGCTGCAATATTGTTGCCATATATATTCCGCTCGCAACACTTGCTTTGCTCGAGTGCCATGTTGGTGGGACTCACTCGAGGGGCGAGGGAAAGGGTCAATGTGTTTCTTTCCTTCCTGAGGGTTTGTTTGTTTACGGAAGCAAAGCTACCGAGCGTGGGTGGGCGCGAATTGCGTTTGTTCATTCGCAGAAAGTCAAGCCGTGTGTGCCGGTGTCCTTTTTTGTAGGGTGAACGTCCTTGCAAGATGAGTGCAGGGTTTCTTGCGTGAAACAATTTAATGAAGGAAAGTTGGAAAAGTGTATGGGAGCTGGGAATCATTTTGGATGAAATTTTTAAGACATGTAGACTCAGACGGAATTATTATTTCTTTTTGTTTTTAAATATTTATATTTCTAGAGAGTATTTCTTTTTGTTATTAAATGCATATTTTCTAACTTAGTAATAAAATTTCATATTTCCACAAAATAATTAAATTAAAACTAGGGTGCATATAAAAGGATTCACTGAACATTGGTCGTATATACAGTTCTTTTTATATTTTATGTGCAGATTTACGAACGTTAACTTCTTTTCAAAATTGACATAATTTACACTAACCGGCAGATAAATATTTTTTTTTAGATCATAGATTCATCATCTTTGAACAGAAAATAGTGTTAAATTTTTCTAAAGTTTTGGTGGCAAAAATCAAAATACTTCAATTGTGTCATTGTGAAAAATTTATGCATTCATAAAACTAAAAAATGAACAACAATCTAAAAATGTTTCAATAATGCTTGTAAAATACCATAAATTATTGTAACAATTTGAATGTAATCCCACCGGAAAATTTTAAACCACTTCACAAACCCTGCCAACAACTTCGTAAGACGTCGTCCTCCTCTGAACCCTTCTCACCCGAGCCACCCCATCAACCATGGGACCCCCGATTGTCCCTTTTTCTCGAGCGCAATTTAGTATTCCGTAACCGCGCCTCGAGTGTTATCACGATCCGGAAGCGTTTGCCAATAAGCGACCCACGCCGAAGAGCCGAACCGATGCGCAACCGATTGGTGCTTGCTTCCACCGGGCAACACGGATGCCTTCTTGACTTTAACCTGAAGCAAACGGTGGGCGGCCGCGTGGCAGCTGCTGCTGCCGCCGCTTCGGGCTAATAATCTTCAATCGCCGTTCGTGCGCTCGTTTCGCCAAAACCGGTTCCGTCTGTTTACGTTGACCGTTTATTTATTTTACCAGCTCCCGGGTCCGTGCTTCCGGTCGGGGAAGTGCTTGGGCGGGCGGGGCAAGGATGTTTTCACTGGAATCTGATCCGGAGCAGCGCGCAAAACGACACAAACACAAGCTGTACGGTGGCGGTAGCGGTGGGCGGCAAAAGGACACCATGGAACAGGCGAAACCAAACCCAGCGCTGGAAATGACGCTGTGTAAAAATGGTGAAGGGATGGAACAAAAAAACTCCGAAACCGGAATTGGCTACTGTTTGCGAGGGAATCAGGCTGCATGCCCCCGTTCGCCAATCGGCAACATGGGTCGTTCCGGGTAGCGATATAATTATCCTTTTTTTTAAGCTGAGATATTTTTTCGATCCTCCTTCCGCCATGGCTTCGACGGGACAAAAGGATGTTTGAGCATCGCCTTTTTTTGTATGTCATCATGTTTGCCAGGGAAACGTTTCGTCTAGCTGTGGAGCGTGTTCTTCTACCGCTCACCTCGCCTTTCCACTGCGGCGTAGGGTGCGGAGCGAGAATAATTAAATCCAGGAAATGAAAATATTGCTGCGCAACGGAAAATATTGGCTCAAGGTTTTCGTTCGTTAATTTATTCCATTTCTCGATCAATTACGATCTCGTTTTGCTTCCACCGTGGGCGCAGCGATTTCTCCGAAACCGGTTCGGTCTCGTTATCGGGCTTATCGCGTTTGATATTTCTCAAATTAAATAAGATATCAAGCGCAGAAAGTAGCCACCCGGTCGCTGGGAAAATGTTTTCATCAACAAACTGTTGGCGGGGACTTTTGTGCCGATGAAATCTGCATAGAAGAAAATAAAGTCTGTTTTTTGCTTATTTTTAAACAAAAAAATCCTACACCGATTTCATTCGGCCAGCTTGCAACAAAACTCCCCAACACCGGGAATGACAAACCCAAGCCGGAGATGGAAAACAAATCGAAACTCGAGCAACAATGCGCTCGGGTGGCAAGAAAACAAAACCGTACGTATAAATTTCTCGGACAACACAGTCTGGCACGGTACAAGCGGCTTATCCTGGGTATTAAAAAATAATAAGCAATTTCCATTCCTTCCAGGAATTCACCAGAGCGGGAATCGGTTCGATTCGTGCCCCATTCGAAAGCATTGGGAAAAACTTCACTGGGACAAAAAAGAAACACACACACACACACAAAAATGGGACGCACACCGGGAACGGGATTGGAAAACTTAAACAACCCGCACAGCAAACATATCGGTTCGTGGCAGCAGCGTTCGCTGCCGGCATCGATTTGTATTGGGGATTTTATGTTTTATGCTCTCGAAGCCATTCCCAGTTTAATCCTCCAACGGAACCGTCGAAGGCACCTTTCTTTTCTCGTGTGCCGTTTATTTAACCTTTTGGGCAACGGGGAAACGGTTAAACAATAGCTTCGCTAACATAAAATGTCACCGAATGCCGGGAACCTCCACCGGCATTATTGTTATATTATAATCACGTAGCACCGTTCGGGCTTTTCTCGGTGGACTCGCTTGCACGATGGTTCGAGAGTAGAACATATGTTTTCATCAAATTTTGTTTTTGGAAAATATTTTATAGCTAAGTTAGTTCACAGCGGGAATAGTTCAGTATAAAAAATCTACAACTTTACAGGCGGTTTTAATATATTTATCATCTAGTTTAAAAACTGTTCTTCACAATGTTAGTTGGAACAGATGACCTAGAGAAAGTGTTTGAACAGAGCATGAAATCATTTGAACACAATATATAGTGATAAAATATAATAATTGATAGCCTTCGTAACATTTCATTGTTTCAAATTTTGTGTTATCAAGATTTTTGTTTTGCAATTTGCTGCTGATTTCATCCTTGCGTATAACAAAATATTATAAGGATATTTATTAAAAATATTTACTTAAAAAATTAAAAAACGACACACCCATAGAAAAATTTGCTTAAAATCGTAATAAAATAATTTCATTACCACCAATTGCACTGTTCTCACCCACTGTGCGTGGTGCCCCCGTTGGTGGCGCAATCGAAGAAATGACCAAGTGTTCTTTGTGCGACCGAGCGAACGCCGACCGTGCATTCGATAGTTTTGTTCGAGAGTGCATTTTATTTGTTTTGCCATGCAACGGTTGCATTTGCATTTGGGGCTTGCGTTGGGGGAAGGGATTCGAGCAGTGCCAAGTGAAAGGACAATGTTTTCCCCGCGCCGCGTTGCTTCACACATTCGGTTTCCTCCACTGCCGAACGCTCGCGCTCGTTTGGTGCGATTGCAATTTATGCAATTTTTCACCATTTTCTTTCTACGCCGCGGAGGGGGTCATTTGCGAGCGCGCTTTTATGGTAATTTATTTGCGCATGATAAACGATATCCCCGCGTGTGCGTGTGTGCTTTCGTTTGAATGTTGCGATTTCATTTGCGTTATGTTTGATTTGTTAAAATTACTTCTCAGGAAACGTTCGTTAGGCGTTCGGCTGTCCAACGGTGGGCTTGCTGAGTTTGTTCTGCTGAAGTAACTTAATTTCGTCGGAATTTTACCCAATTCCCCAATTAAACCATCCATTGAAAGCGTACGGCTGGTCAAACAGCACGGAAACGTTGTGCGTTGAAAAAATTAATAATAATCATATTCGGCCAGCTCACGCTTTCTCGCTAGGTTGGGGTGGTTGGTTTTTTTTATTTAGCTTTTCCCTTTTTCGGAAGGGAACCCTTTCACCGTTGATGATGATGGCGGGCACGCGATCCCTCGACCGGCCGGGTCGTTTTTGTTCCACCCACCAGTACCGGTGTGCTCTTTTGCATTTCCATTTAATGACTCAACCCCGAACCCCAACGCGAAAGCCTCAACCGAAGGTTCCGTTTTGTCCGCGTGGCTGTCAATTAAAAATAATTGTTACAACATGCATCCGTGTATTTTCGCTTCAGTGTTTGCGTTTTTTTTGTTGTTGCTGCTCCATCGCTCGCTGTGTTTATGTTCTGTTGGTACGCATTTTGTATTTGGACCCCACCTTTCGCGATACAATTTGCATTTACCATCAATTTCGCTCAGTGCGTGAGTAAGCAGTCCCTTCGTCGTCCGACAAATCCTGACCACGGTGTGGACGGATTGTTTGACTGAGGAAATACAGTGCTTCCCGTGTGGTTGGGGACGCAAAACCCGGTCGGCCGAAAACCGAACAGGAAGTGTTAATTTCCGCTCGTTAGCAGCCATTAGTGTCCGCCGCGGAGAAATGGCAAGGCTTTGGGTGGATTCACTCGCCCGGATGGGATCGAAACCGCGTCACCGACCGTGTGTGTTAGTTAGCGGCCAACACATCTGATTATAATGGACAATCTTTAATCACCGATAGTGCTGCGAGTCGCGTGCCAAACGCATGTCCTGCAGATCCTGAAGCGCGGACACGCTTCAGCGAACCGAAATCGATGCGTCCGGCATCATGTTTCCGGGGCCGGAAAGATTCGAGTTAATGGATCCTCATCTCACGCTGGACCCGGTTTGCCGGACGCTTATGAGAACGCTCCGACGGACGAATTCATTTCCATACGCAAACAGACAAAAGGAAACGCGCCAGAGACGGTGACAGAAGCGATTCGGGTGCAGAATCTTTGGTGGCGCGGGGAGAGGAAATTTAATGAATTTCTCCTCTCGTCGTAGCTCGTAATATTCTCGCTTTTGGCGCCGGCAACAGGTCCTGTCCGTCGGTGGGCGGAAGGTTGGCAAGAAAAGGATGCGGTGCGAAGATTCCATTGTGCTGAGTGTCGTCCGTCGGCGCCCATGCCCCGACCCGAACCGGGAGCAGTCATGGCGAAAAGTCGGAAGCATGGAAAGGCAGGAAACATATATAATTCGCTGAATGGATTTGATAATTGAATTGACCGTACCGTAACGCAATTTCGTTTCATTACCGTTCCGAAAGGGCACCCTGCCACCTGCCCCCGGTACCCGGGCAACCTTTTCCAGCCCACTGGGAAGGGAAGGGAGAGGGAAAGGTGAGAAAAAGGGGTCCGCGTGGGAAACATTTAATTGGACAGTTTGCATTTCGAATGGCGTTCGTGATGGCGTGTGGTCATAGGCGTACCTTTGGATTGTCGAGTTGTAAATGAACCACCTCCAAGCACACAAACACACACGCATACATCCAAAGCTTGGCATGTAATTTTAGCCAGAAAACCACCACCCAAAGATGGGTTGGCCGAGCGTTTTCGGGAACGCTACCGTTTATTTCAATCATCCCGAGTAAGCTCTCGGGTTTGGGTTTTTTTTGGGGAAAGGTCGGTTTCAGTGTTATGGTACAAGGGGAGGGGAGGGAGTAGGGGTCTGGTTTATAATTTCCCTGCCCTGGATGCCTTGTTTTACATTTGGCAGAGCGTGAAACATCGCCCCGGGCACCCTGGTCGACCAAAGCCAACGAATGTTTCCCACGCGCCCTTGACCTAACGCACTTCCTCAACTTTACCCGAGATGAAAACCGGATGCGTAAACACGTGTCGCTTCCCCTTCGCCGACCGGTACACTCATTTCACGCACGAATATTAATTGCTTTCCGGCGAGTGAAGCACCCGAGGGCCACTCGTCGGGATGTTTTGATAGCGTCGAGCGTCGTCCGGTCGTTGTTTCAAGGCGAGAGCGAAACGAAACGCAAAAACGTAATTTCAAGCTTCAAAGCCAATTCTGGTCCGGGAAGTTGCAGGGCGCGTTCTGCTTGACTTTTGCTGGCCGGGTGGGCAATGCTTTACGGGCCAAAACACTGACCTGACCGGTCGTTCGTCACGCAGTACGCAGCCACTCAGGAACGATGCGTGACCGGGCGTCTCCATGGGATGTGGCAGCGTCAGGATGGTCGCCAACAAACGCGCTGGTGGTCATTGTTTTGTCCTTCTCCCTTCCGGTTCGGTTCCCTGCCATTTGCTTACCTGCTTGCCGGGTTTTCGTTTTCTTTTCACTTTACGGGAAACGATAAAAAAAACACAAATAAAATAAAACAAAACCAACGTCGGTGTCCCTTATTTTCATACCACACAGCTCGCTGCACATCGCACTCTGTTAACACGTTGTAACGGCCACCCGAGCCAACCATCCGTCACCACGGGTCTGCCAATCGGTGCTTATTTTGTTTCACTTTTCACCGACACTCGCGGGAAGTGCGCCAAGCAACGACGGCCAGCCGTCAACAGCCTCATCCATTGCGCGATGGTGAAATGGTGGTGAAACGCTCGGTGAATGTAAACGGGAGCATCGTTTTTCCGGTACGCTGTATCGTCCAGCCGTTGGGGCGCCCATTTCCGGTGGATGATTTTCTCGGGTTTCCATCGTTCGCGGGAACGGCGTTTGGATGAGAGGGAACCGGGAAACCCCATACCGGAGCACCGGTGAAAGTTCATTTATTCAACGTGCGTTACTACCGTGCGTCCTCACGAGCGAAATAAAGAATTACAGCCGGAGCCGTTTCGTACCGTACCGTGGTGGTGCGATAAAACCGTTTAAGGTGTGTGTGTGTGTGAGAGAGTGTGTGGGCCCAGAACCGAAATGAAAATAAGGAGGGCAGGCAATACAATCGCCTTTGGTGCATGGTTGTTTTATTTTATTTTTCTTGTACCGCTGCAGGTCAACTATTGAATAAACGTATTTCATTGTTTCCTTTCGCGACGAAACCCAAACGAGGCTGTCGGCAGACGTGAGCGGGGATCTAAATGTACCCTGAAAGCGGGTTTTTCTTTGCCTACCCGCATGTGGAGGTTTTATTTATTTTACACCATTTTTTCCTCCTGCAGTTGTCCTATTTGACAGCCTCCATTTCGGGTTTATGTTGCCCAGTTTGTCCCACGAACTACAAATTAATCAACCATTCGGCGCTTAGCCCCGAAAGTGTCTTAGAGGTGGTTCCGCATTCCCGCCGCACCACTTGTGGTTTACGAGTTTTTCGATGGGTCGCTCGGGCATAAGTTCAAGAAGGCACATGGAGGCGCCTGGTGTTTCATTCCATCCCCATAATGGAGGCGCCCAGTGGCGCGTATGATGCGCGGTGGGCGATCGTCCATTTCGGTGGCTAGTATTTCCGGTTCCCATGCTTCCCATTCAGCACACTGGTCACATTTTAATACCGGCAAGAAAACCGTATGGACGATAATATAAACCACGACCGGAACAAAACCAGGCGGAAACAAAACAGTCCATGAAAATGCTTTTTTTATTATTTGCGGGGAAAGTAATATGATCGCGCACAAGTGAATGTTGCATGCGGCCGGGTGGGGGTGAGAAACAATTTGCCGCTTTATTTTACTGCGCCATAAAAGAATCTATTCGTCCGGCTGGCCGCTTTTGGTTGCCCGTTGTTAGCGGCCTTTCCATCCACAGGTTGAAACGATGAGCGGTGGCGTTGTTCATCATGATGATGACGGTGGCAGGAAGCGAGTGTGCGCGCGCGCGCACCGTGTTAGGCTTATCTATTCCGGCGAGCCGTGTGAAATGTATTTTGGTTTATTTTTCATCTCAAAAACAGACTGGCACGCTGCCAATCGTGAACCTAACGAACGGGCCTCCGCTGACCACTGGACGCACAATAACAGGGACATTGTTCCCGTGAGGTTGTGAAATGTGATCAAAGCTGACGAGCTTTTGTGTGGGTTGAACTTGTTTCCGTGGCCCAATGGCGGTTGGGATTTGATGATATAAGAATATATTTATACTTCCCGTTATTTTTTTTTCATTTCGTTGCTCCGGCTGCTGTGTGCTCTTTTCACGCTTCGTTTCGAATAATGCGGATATACGTATGAGTGACAGGTTGACAAAGCGCTCGTCGAACACAGCATACACACAGACACACGCGCGCGCACTCGGAAGTGGGTTTATTTCCATCTCGTTGGTTTGGCAGCTCGTTTCGGCTCGTTCGCATCAATTTCATCCCATTTTGGGAGATGGTTCAAGGAAGGGCAACCCCTAGCACGGGAAGAAGCGTCACGATTCGATCGGTGGATGCACACGCTTCGGTCCATTTTTTTTGTTCGTCATACCCTTGCGCTTTCGTTCCGTTGTCAATGTTCAGCCTTTTGCTCCACAACCGAAGCTTAACCAACCGACGCGTGGACGTCCCACGTCCAAAGGGCGTAAGTGCGCGAACGCTCCCGCCCCGATGTGGCCCATTGTTGTGTGTATGTGAGACTTTCTCCACGCACATGTCCAACAAAGCGGCCGAACGAAACGAAGAAAAAAAAACCAAAAACCTTTATGTCGAACATCATCAACCAGACCGCCAGATACGGTGCGAACAACGTGATGCTTATTTTCTTCTCTTTTGCCCCTCGACCCGCGCCCCCGGAAGAAAGAATGTGCGGGTTGCGTCTTACACATTGACAGGTGATTTGCCACCAAAGAATATCAGACATCCTTCCCCTACCGCCCAACCGAGATGTCCATGTGAGTGTGTGTGTGTGTGTGGGTTTGTTTGTGCCTGCGTCGAGTTGATTGGTTCCTGATGGCTTACATAAAGCGAAGAGCGAAGAGAACGGCGAACGGCAAAAGACGGCACCTGGACGACAACGACGACATAACACGATTATCGCCTCCATCCCGGGGATGGGGTTGCGTTCCGAGAACGGGGTCGCTCGCAAACCTGCATAAAAAGGCATCGGGAAGCGAATTTCGTTTAGGAGCACTTTTGTTGATCCGTGTTTGTTGACGAACCCGGGCGCTGGTGCTGAACAACGAGTGGATGAACTGGAGCCACTCGCTTGCGGAAAGGGATACTCCGACCGAGCTAGTAGTGGATTTATTGCCACGGGCGGGCGAAAGGAGGAACCGCTTCCGTACCCTCCCTCCCCCACCCTTTTCACTCGGAAGTGTGGTTCAATTTTCGGCGATGACTATGACACCCTGTATCGATGCAAACTGCGGTCGGGTGTGTGAGCATGGCAAGCGATTTTGTGGCTGCTTGTTCGTGGATAAAAATATCGCGCTTGTTAGAGCGGGTGCGTAGCGCGCGAACATGACAAACGACACGGCGAACCGAACGCGTACGATCGCGCGAGCAAACATGTCAGCAGTAAACTAGAAATTAGAGATCCTTTGCTGATGCTTCCCCGTTTTCTGTGCTCCAGCGAGCGCGAAGCAGAAGTTTCCCTACGAAATGCCATCAGCAAACCAGATGTCTTTTGCGCTACCTGAGTCGGAGCCGGAGCACCCCGATTTGGGAGCTCCAGCCCAAAAACCGATATCACCCGCACGGTTTGACATATTGGCGTAACCGAGGCATCACAATTAACGGCTCCACTCTCGGTGTAGGTGAAACTTATTGAAATCCCTACCAGCCGAACCTTCGTAACGGGGCACCCTGTCGACGCGGGTTTTTGAAAGGTTCTCGAGGGTTTGCTGCCGGCACTGGGAACGCATTAGCAGACGATACGTTTTTGCGGAAGCTTGCCATCATCGGAGCACCGCCGGAGGATGTGGAAATTGTTGCAAACTTCGTCCCGGGGCTGGCAAATTCGGTGACATTACCGTAACGATACCGCAAGGATACACCCGACTAAATGGAGGCGCGTGTGTGGGTTGTCGACGATAAGTGATACTTTTGTAGGGTACCGATCGAAAAGGACATTTTTACAAGCATTTCTCCTTCCCCATGCAGGAGGTGTAACTAACGCCGCATGTACACCATACACACACGAAAGTTGGCCGAAACTTTGCCCCGTCCCCGACCGTGAACGGTGCCGGTGAAATTTGCCACCACCGCAAAGTTTCCACTTTGAAGATATCATCACGGACTGCTCGGTTCGGTTCGGTCGTGTGTTTGCTCTGACCGGAGTTGCCCGTTTGCTGGCAAATGGCCCCGGCACTTTTCGGGCCGGGGGCCGAGTGTATCTTTCCGAACCGATCTCGGGCTTTGTTACTTCTTAGGAATTTGCGTGCGCCAACACACACACACACAACACTCGCCGTGGTCATTTGCCCGGGCGCCGGCAAACTATTTCCCAGCTGCGCTTTTCCTACGGGTGGTGGGGAACCTTTCTGGGAAGGATTGGACCACATTCCACCGCTGCCATTACGAATGTGCGAGGCACCGGAGACTTTCTTTCGGGGAGGAAATCCTATTGCAAAGTGGTTTTCGGTGCCCTTCTGTTAGAAGTGGTTTAAAGTTGCTCGTACAAGTCGGTAGGAGGAGTTTCTTGCTCACAGTGTGGCGTGTTCAGTAATTAATCAAGAGAAAAAAAACGGCGATCGATTGAAGTGGTCGGTGCCGCAAATGATGAATGGCCAAGCAGTGCTCATTTTATTGATGAATGGGTTTTTGTTTCGTAAAGCGATGGAACGCTAACGAAGGGTGCAATTGATGCTGGGAGTCCTTCAGAGACGTTTCGCTTTTTCTTCTCAAGAGCTTCCGGATGCAGTGAAAGTGCAGTGTTTGAGGATAGTGTTTCAGTGCACTTGGGAGTAGATGGAGCATATTTGCGTGTTAGGAAGGATTACATCGCCTGGAAGCATTCAAATTAATGAGAGTGCGTAATTTTACTGCCATCAATCATCTTCAATACGATAGTACAAAATAATACGAGAACATAGTTGAGATTGAAATATCAGCATGTTTCGTATTGTAAATGTTACTTGTGATTTATGTAGCGCATCATCTGTTGAGTATGGTATAGATTCAAGATAGAATTTAATTATTTTCACGCTAAATATCGCCTGTTACAACCAAATTGTTTAAAAACAAGACCTCATACTATTACTTTGTTATTATTTTTCAAAGACGACTCGATCGAGCTATAATTGAGCTAAAACAAAAATGAATTACACTTTCGTATTTAACACTTTGTAAACACTTAGCATCATTTAACCATTATGTTATAATAGCAAGCGTATGAAAAACATCAAGAAATACTTGCCAATAAAGCACAAACATCAATTTGCAAATAAATAATTCACGAATCAATGCAGAAAGCATACCGAAAACTATTTCACACTAGTTTGTTACTGTTTGATTTTTATAAATCCATCTTTTTTTGCTTTCATTGTGGTATAGAAGGTGCAGTATATTGATACTGTGTTTTTTCATAATATTGCTACAACATTTTCATTTGTTTCAACCCATCTGAAGCCTCGCTCACACGCAAACACACGATTTTCGCTGCGGGCTGGACCACCTGGACAAATGAGAAGAAAAAAATCCGCTCCGTGCAGACGTGGGCACACAAAACAAAACACGCAACACCAAATGCATTCAACCATTCCATGATGTATTGTGGCGCGCTTTTAACGATGTGGAAAAATAACATTCATTCAGTTGCTCATTCATTTCGCACTTTTTTCCCCAACTCTGCTGTGTTTCGTGTGTGTTCCGCAGGCATGAGGATATTTATGTTGCACATAAATTGCGATACACGGACACGAAACATGCGTGGCGTGGTGGTGTACAAAGCCTCCGGAAAAGTGGCAATAATCGGCAGAAGCAGTAGAAGCTACTCGAGCTAGAAAGAAAAAAAATAGCATTCACAAAAAAATAGCACAAATCGAAACGGAGAAAGAACATAACAATCAATACGGACAACAAAAAGGAATCGAAAAAGCGAATCCGAAAATCACATGATGTGTGGCCGTGAGTTAATGTGAGCGCGGAGATTTCCCGGCTCGCTGCTCGAAAGGAGCGTGTCTTAGTGTGAACGCATGCTTGCGCAATTACTCCGCTTTGAGTGGGGCTTTTATTCGCGATCAAAGAATCGTGAAACATGAAAGCAAAATAAAAAAAACCACCGTCGCAATGAAACGCGTACGATAGAGCCACTGAAAGCTTCGGTGGGTGTCCGCCAGTCCGCTCGTTTTCCTCTCGAAAACGTGTTCAATCAAGCGGAAAAAGGCGAGCGGAAAGCCGCGGTGGTGACTCTATTTCGCGAAAAGGTGAAAACGTGTCGCGTGTAGCCCCGAGCGGCGCTTCATGTTTGACAGCTGCTGCCGCATAATATCGTCGACACGATAGATCTAGGCTAGGTGTTCAAACACCGTATCGACATTAGTAACCGCCGGGCGTCGGGATTAAAAGAGAGATCAAAACTCATCCCCGAAGCCCGCCTTTTGGCATGATGACACGGTGGGTTGGTGTGGAAAATTCGCTCGCCATTGCTATAAACCGCACACCTTTGGGGGATTTGCGTCGGAGAAATAGAGCACGCACAGTCGCACGAAAGCACTCGAATTGCTGGCCGGCTGGTGGATGATGAAGCACCAGCAACAATGGGGCTTCATGCTTAATTGGTTGTCTCAATTTGCCAAATGGCTGAAAGACTCCCGCCGCTGCCGTACAGCGATGCGGACAGCCGATGATGACGACGATGATGATGCTACTCACATCCACTCACACTTCATTAGCTTTCGCATCGATATGTGAGGCAGCAGAAAGGTTGGCGTGCGTGGTGAAAAAGGTTCCGATGAGCGAGCGTGGGAAAAAAAAGAAGCGAACACGACTCAATCCATCCTCAACACGAGTCCACAAATCCCGAAAACCGTGTAAAAGCATTCCACTTGGCGCACGAGAAATGGGTCCCAAAAACAAAAGCGAAACTTTCATCGTTCTCTCCCTATTTTCTCTATCGTTTTCTTCCCAGCTTCAACCGCTCCCTCGCCGAACGCGAGCGGCTTATGTTTATGCACATATAAATTCGATCGTTTCGGCGTTCGCATCGGCAAATATAATCTGACATGTTTAATGTTTGTTGCGTATTGTTATGACATAATCAATTACCGACGGCCGACAGTGGTTCGCTCCACTCGAACTCATCCATCGAAATGACGACTGCCACCAGCGTCGTTGTTGTGTCGTCATCGTTATGACGCTTTTTGGCGCTTCCGGCCCATTTCGCTCTTCCACCCGCGCTGCCGCGATTGGGGCCGGAAGATGCTGGAAGGATAGGATCGAACCGGAAAACCCGCATCGTGGCGAAACGCACAACAAAAGCGCCCGACATCGGGTCATCATGTCTGATTGGGATTGGATGCGGCGTTTCGAGACCGCCCGCGAAAGCCCTTTTCACTGTCACAGCCGGCAATCGACGGGATGCGGGTTTATGGTCCATTTAGGGTATGCGGGTGACAGTGAATGTGAGATTATTTTTTTGCCATTTTATTTGACACAATAAGCGATCGAAACAGCAAGTTCTTTAGCATCAAAAGATAAGGCATTGAAATCTTCAGATGGATTAAATTTTTATTTGGCATATTTCTTTTCAAGTTTCTCTCGCCTGTCATCAGTCAAATTTCCCATGTAATTGTTATGGGTGTAAATAATCGAAAATGAACTTAAAATGTTGATAGTATTTGTTTATTTAAACAACGGTTTCACTCCATTTTGTAACAGTCAGTTAAAGAATGTGTATTTAATTTTACTATTATCATCTTAACAGTGAGTATTTTGAATAAAATAAATCTTCAGTGAATCAAATAAATCTTCCAATACATAATTCACATAGGATCATTATTTAATTACTTCGTATTAGTGAATTAATTCATCATAGAAAAGAAAATAATTAAAATTTTTAATTCAAATAACTATTAATTGTTTATAAATTATTAATCGAATAATATCACTTTTTATACACCATGTTTTCAAGAATATTGAGAATAAAGTAATAATTGATTCCTGAACATGATATAACAGAACCCAAGTTCGATCATTAAATAAAACTCATTCAGTCAATTTGACTGTAAATCGAAAAACAATAGTAAAATTTATTATTTTGGTAATTTAATTCACCATTTTATGTAGCGCAAACATTTTACTATCGAAAAATAAAAGTATGATGTTCACTTTTACTACATAATTTGCTCCAAAAGAACCTTAAGGAAATGTTTGGTGATAGATAAAACCCACCGCTGAGTGTTAGCGTTCGGATACGCAGTTCTTCTCCGTGCTGCCAGTTCCTTCCTCCGCCCGACAACAAATTCCACCCGTCAACGCGGAGATGATTAATAGGGTGCATGATTTGTCCCGATGATTGTGCTCGAGTGTGTGCGTGTGAAGTGTATCAAACGCCGGAACGCGACTCACTGCATAATGGACAACATCGAGCCGACCAACTCCGGGATGAGAATGACAGGACGTTTATTGTCACTTCTCGTTCATTTCTTTTAATGTCACTCACTCGCCGGACTCATACGCTCTATTTCATTTTCGCACTCACCCGCTAGTTGTCAATCGTGTCAATCTGCCTGTCAGTGTTAATATTTGCGAATCGATTTCTATGCTACCGGGCGTCTGATGCATTTGTATGAAAGCGACATTGTTCGCTTCTCAGCACACAATTCCCGACCGTTTTTGGTGAGTCCTTTGTGCCGGGGTTTGTCCGAGTGAGAATCAAACCGGAGCGAATGGATTTGTGTGCACTTGTGAAAGTAATTGCATTGCAGTTACTACCCTAAGGGCGAGCGTTGGGATTGGGTTTGGTTGGGATGAGTTTTTGCGTTCTCCTCCTCATGTGCCTGATTCTGCAAAATTACATGCACAACCAATCTAGCAACAAGAGTAAATAACGTAACCGTTCGTCACAGTGCAGATGAACTGCTGTTGCTTCTCCATTCAAATCAATTAATTTACCTATTTCGCTTGCAAAATGCACATCTTTATCGGAAAACAGAAACATCCGTTCGGCTTTCTGCGAATTCCTGTCGTTTCCAGGGAAAAGGAAGAAAGAACCCATTCACCTCACCGTTGATAGTTGGTCCGTTAAAAACACAGAAATACATTAAGCAAAGCTGGATGTGGAGTAGATAGCAACGGCCCAAAACAGAAAAAAACGAATGTGTTCTCGCAAAAACTAAGCAAACAAAAAACCCCACAAGCACTTAGGACAAATTGTGCATTTGCACAAAGCACTCATTATTTATGGTGCGTGTTTTTTCCGGAGCAAAGCTCCTCTTCGGAACACACAAAAACCAACCGACCAACTCATCCGGACGCCCTGCTGGTGCTTGTGAAGGAGGCTGTATCATCGCATTCTGAATACAAAACTCGTTTCTACCGGCCGAAGGACGCAAACTAGAACACATACACTGTAATGCAAAAATTCCTTCACCTCACTGTTACCCCGTTCCGGTCTTTCCCTACCCAGGAACGTACGAACTATTAGTCAAAGTAAAAAATGATTTAGCAAATGTGAAACCCGGGCGCAGTTGAAGGGAGAATTCCCTTGCCACTAACACGGGCTGCTATGGTCCGGAGGGTTGTCCCGGAGCGGCAAAAGTCACCGTCGACAACCGGTCGGGCGCACACATCCTGTTACAGAACACCCGAATCAGAACCATGCCACCATCGTGACCCAGGATGGCTCGATGGCCTGCAGGAGATTCGTTATAGGGGTGTTTTTCTCTTCTTCCTTGCCTTTCTTGTGCTCATTTCTGGGTTTCGCATCATGTATACCCCAATCAGGCAAATAGTAGTGGCAGTAGTTGCAATAGTAGTAGCAGGTATGTTTCATTTAGGTTGAGCTTTGCGTTATTTGTTTTCATCACGCTTCGTACGGGGATGTTTGTTTTTTGTTTCATTTTTTTTTGTACGTTCCATATAGATTGCGTCTGGTTGACGATTTGATACAGTACCGCAACCCTTATGTGGGACAACTTCAATGGAATTTGAAGAATGTGTTATAGAGCTTTAAATTTGTACTCAACTTTCAAGAGTAATTTAAAAATAAATAGGAGAGATAATTAATTTCTAGCGGGTTGTAAAACGGAAGCAAAGTGTGAGGATTATTGTTCATTTAATATTTTAGATCAATCGTTTTGAAATGTTCATGAATGGTTGTCTTTGTTTATTGTCTGATATTCCGTAAAACATGCATAGAAAATTTTTCAGAGCATCAATACTCCTATGAGACCCAAAGTCAAATTAAGATTGTCACAATTTTTATTTCAGTCCCTATACAATTTGTTTCGAGTACCTTTCTACTTAGCCCACAGACTGAGCTTCTCTCGATGAGATTATAAACCTAAAGGGTAGTAAAAATTGGCAAAGTAGCTAACAGTATCGTTCACTAGCGTAGCTCTCTGTCTCACCTTGTTTCACTCCAAATCAATTCTAAGCAAAAACAAAATTAGACAAGTAGCAAAAAGGGAACAACATGATAGTTAGAGAGAGCGTTGCTCCTAACCACAGAAATAAACAACCAAATCCACTTTCTGTAGGATGGAGTTTTCTGCTCACTGGTAGCGGATCATAACAAAAGCGAGGAAAAATAGATTCTGGTCGAACAAAATAAAAAACTTGCAATCACTCTACCACACCAGTTCGATTCGACCGAACGACCACCGGACCACCTTCCGGAGTTGATATCAAACCACAACGTGCCTTTCCATCGCCGTTCGTTCATCCTGCTCGCGGCTATTATTATTTCTGCACCGGCTGCTGGCTACTGGCAGGACACAAGTTTTTAACTACGACGACACCGGGGTATGGAAACGGAAAACTAAAACCCGGCACAGAAACAAAAAAACGATCCATTAGGAGAGGGGAAAAAAATCGCACGTCTTTGTGATCGCAGGAGGAAAACGTGGAACGAAAAGTGCCAGTTTGAATTACCTGCAGTATCCTGCATATCGCGAAAGGTGGGTGGGTGGGTGAATATTGAAGTGAAAGAATTCATCGCTGCCTCGGACCCGTTGAACAATCGGTTTCCCATGCACCTTGCGCTTTAATCCTGCGCCACAAAGTGTTTTACAGTTTGTGCGCACTCGGTTTCCTTTCCGGTGCCATTTATAGCACATCGGTTGGGAGAATTTTCATACCTTCGGTATCATTTTCATCCCGAGCTCGATTCTCGTACAACCGAGCAGTGGAAAACCAATAATCGAGCCAAGGCAAAAAAAAACCCCCGCGAGCAAAGCCGAGTTGAAATATCGTCCCGGAAATCGGTTAAAATGTCGTAAATCCTGTCAGACTCTTCTCTCTCTTTCCCTCTATTTCTCATTCTTTCTCTCTGGGATTTGTACTGCATGTGTCTAGGCGTCGGACGCGTTGATGATCGAGTTCGACACCACAAAAGTGTGCAAACTCGGCAGCATGGTTTTCCCACGGGGAAAGCAAAAAAAAAACCTCATCCCCGTCTACTCCTGTGCTTGCGTGTATTAAGAGCGAAAGTGCACGGATTTTTTGCTTTCCGACTGGCACCAGGGCGTCAAATACAACCCCGTTCGCTGTCTCGCGTGCCGTAAATGGGACGACAAAAAAAAACTGCGTGTAATGTGCGATAAAGGAGGACACAAAAAAGCGAACAACCGAAAGTCACTTTTATCCGCTGCCGTTGTTTGCGAAAACTCGCCGCAACTCCACCACTTGACATTGCGCGCGCTTTGGAAAGTGTATCGCAGCTCCGGAAAACTCACGCTGTTGAGACGCATTTCGTGGTCGCGTGCAAAGTAAAAAGGGGGAAAATGGAGCGAAAAGAGTGAAAGCGTCGTCGAGGACGATGTGCTTTCCCAGGGGGTGTTGAAAATTGCACGAACAAATCCATTCGCACCCGTTCGTCGGCAAGTGTGTGTGGGTGGGTGAGTGCGTATCCGCGTATGTTCTAACGCACGGTAGCTGTCCAATCTTCAAAAAACCACGCTTTGTCACCTTTCGTCACCTCTCAACCACCACGCCGTGGAAGAGCTTTTAACCCGTTCGGGTCGGGTGAAGGAAATCTCAGCACGCGCTAGCGCTTCAAGCCCCGGACGCGGATCATTGCGGATCCTCCCCGGGGAGGTGGGGAGGAGGCTTCGCTACTGCTCACCGTGCGCGCCATAAATCCGATCCTATTAAAGCCACTTTTTCCGACCGGCGGGGCGTTCGTGTGCCGCGGATGAAATGAACATCAATTTCCGGTTCCACTTTGCCCGTGGAACATCGTCTGAAACCGGTCGCCATGGGGAACGTGCCACGCCGGAACGCCGGAAAGCGTTCTCTACTCGCACTCGCCTTTGTATCGCAGTTCGCGCGGGCGTGCTCGGTCGCGCTTAAGATGATCCGGGTGGGCGTGGAAACTCCCACGAGGATTCTACCATTTAGCTACATTTCCGGCGTCTGGTTCGCACCCCATGCTTCGCCGAAACAACGGTGCTGCAAGACGCGCGTTCAGGCGCACTGGCCAACCACCCCCTCTCCCTCCCTCCCCCTTCCCGGTGATGAACCTCCCCTTAGCCTTCGCCCCGAAAAGCTATTAGGGCTTAAGGCATAATTAACTTAATACCGCTTATCTGTATGCAAATCTTGACTCTCATTTCCTGTCAGCGAAGCGACTTGCAAGCGTAGCAGGGATGAGTTTTCCTCCCCCACCCCCAGGCTCGGGTGCCCGGGCCGGTGCGTTGTGTAGCGCGTGTACACGGTGTGCGCTGCCGATCCTAATGAGCGGCCCGGGTTTTGGGTTCTTTTTGGGGCACGAGAGATGACTTTTGGAGCGCAGCGCACCACATGCTTCGGGGCTGTAGGGGCTTACGATAAAAAATATAAAAAAGAACTGCTCTTGAGCGCTCCGATCCACTACAACATCAGAAGCCGCGCGGCTGAGATGAAGATAGCGTAGCCCTTGATTAATCCTTTCCGCCTGCTGTAATAGAGAGACTTTGGTGTGCGGATATTGTTTCAATCCGTTTGCATGACACAAACCCACCACCCACCCCGGCGCCCGTCAACCGCTTTAACCCTTTCCGAGCGAAGGCTCCAGATGAAGGCAAACACGGCGATAATTTTTGAGCGGCAAGCGAGCCGGAACCATTCCACGTGAGCGTTGGTTTGGATGGGCGAAAATGAAAGCTACTGGAATGGGGTGAGAGGGACACGGTGGGAAATCTTTAAACAGACGGTGGGTATTTTGATTACAAAAATTAATTAGGTTTTAATTTAAAATATTTTTTTTATTGATAGATTATTTGAGGTCTATGAACTATGAAAAATACGAATTTTCAATATTCAGCTTGAGAGCTTACAAACAGTCTTACGTTGTGATTGAAAATATGGGCTTTACATTTATTTTCATTTGTGTATATAATTATTTAATTGGTGACTTGGCCTAGGATGATCTTTCATTTGCTTTTTACATGTTCCTAATAACTTAATGTTTGAAAATATTTAAAAAAAAACATTAAAAACAGATTTCATTGACGGACGGTTTCCGGGAGACAAAAATATAAATTAAAATCTATTAATAATGATTAAGCAAACGTTTGGCTTGGCAGATTCAATCAAATAGATTTTTTTTAATGTTTTTTTATTTATCACTTTTTTCAACAATTATTTAATATTTGCTACATTTACCGAAGTAAATAGATATTTTAAAACGTTTCGAGCTGACCACTTTTGACCACCTCGTCGCTCACCGTGCATTCGACAGGAAATGATTTTCGTTCCGGTAGCAGTGCGCGCGAGCTAAAATGCGGAGATAAACACATACTTTGAGGGCGACCACCCTTCCTTTTTCTCCCCCGCCCCTTTGCGCAACCCTCGTTCTCCCGGATCCATAGTGGGGTCGGTTTTGTTGTGAGTGGAAAATTTGTAGTGTTTCGAAAGTTGTTGATAAAGAAAGTTTACAGCGCGAAACCGGTCGCGCTAAGCAACACCCAAGGGACGACGACCGCGATCTGCGTCGTTTGTTTGGTGGGTGCCAGGGGAGGAGGGAGGGGAAGAAAGAGGAAAGGGGTGGTGGTCTACGGAATGAGGTATTTGTCGTGCTGCCGTACCACAACCTCCTCCAACCACCAAGCCCCGACCCTGCGATGATGCAGGTTCATATCTACGGCGAGTTTTCACGACCGGTACAGGCAAATTGGATTCTTTACGAAATTGAAACTTTTCCTCGCGCGCGCGCGCGTCCGTCTCCTTTGCGCTCACTTGCGTTTCTCCCGGAACGGAAGCATATCCCGCATTGCCCGTTCGGTGCGGGCAGACTGGGGAAGGATGTTTTCAAAAACACTTCCCGGAAGCTGGTTCCTTGTGAACCTCCAAGACTGCGCCGCGGTGTAGTGTATGGGTGTGTGAGTGTGTGTGTAGTTTTTACTTCTCACCATTAGTGGCGTATTCGCGTGTGAATTAATTTGAGTCTTCCATGATTATCTTGCCTTCAGCTCGCTCTCACTTGGCTTTTTATTTCCTTTTATTCGGTTTTATGTGCCAGTAGGTTTTTTTTTCATTCGCTCCCTGTCGTCTTCGGCTGCTGCGGCAAACACTACTCGGTGGAGCTGTGAATGCTCCCAGATCGGTCTTACATTCCCGTACGCTCGAGAGGAAAACTTTCCCTTTAACGAGCTTCTCACACTCAGCAACGATCCGGGAATCCGTTTCCCCCCGGGACTGCAACGGGAGACGAAACGAATCGGGCGCATAACGCGACGGCCGCGGACGGGTGGGGCAAAAAAAAACACCGAATAAAACAAAAGCACCGTCTAAAGGAACTGCCGAGAAAGGAAGGTGAGCGCTAAGATTGCGAACTTTAGCGAATGTTTCCGGCCGGCGCAGGCTTGAGCTAACCGAGTAGAACCGAGCTCCTGTGTCTGTGTTCGCGGGTGCTCATTTTTCGCGTTTGTTTTTTTACGACACCCGCGGAACCCGCCTCGAAAGGAGCTGGCGAAAACATCGAGCTGAAGATGCTTCACGGCATTGTGTTTTACATAATCTGTCCGGGGGTGTTGAAGTGTACCGTGCTGCAGCACAATCGGGGATTTTTTTTTAATATTTTGCGTTTTTATTAACGTGCTTGTTTTATTTTTAAAACGAGTTTTCGACACACACACCCATACAAATAAGCCGTGTGAAGCACGGAACTGGAGCAAAGTGCAGGGTTTTTTTGGTTGTTTGTTGATTAGTTCAAATTGTGGCAAAAAAATGCTCGTCCAAAGAGAATAAACTCGATATGCAAGACGGTGGTGCACTCTTTTGAAGATCGACTAACGGTTCGAGGTTGTCGTTGGAAAGGACTGGGAACAAGAAAAAGCAGTCCGTCCCTCGCATGAGTGAAGAAAATTTCAATTTCGTCAACTTTAAGTCGTTTTTTTTTTGCTCTCGAGCCGCGTAGTGAATTTGGTTCACTCCATCTTCGAAGCTGTGTTTGGGAGATATTAGAATGAGCAGGAAGTCTTAATTTGAAAGGAACTTACATGCATCATAATCTTTTAATTTTATTCACATAAGCCTTACAACTACATATGTCGTCTACATCATCTTGTTACGACAATAATTAAAAGAATGGCGAGTAAATGATTGATCTCATCGATATTTTCGACTCGAAAATGTATCGCTCTTTTTACATTCTCGAATTTTAATCTTTTCAAAACTTTACTTTCCGATTTATTTTGCGAGTTGAATTTGGATTCAAGTTTAATCTTTTAAAGTATTCTTTTCCGTAGATGAATATTTTTTTATAATTTCGGTGGTTGAATTCTTCCGTGGCTTTTGGTGAATAATTTTAAAGATTACGTTCAACTTTCAATTTTAGAACCTATTTTTAAACCGTTTCATGATTTGATTTTCTGTGTAGATGTTTGATTCTTTTGAGACAATTTGAAGGTGTTACTATGACTGATCAATTTTTTTTATTTCGATAAAACTTGTTACAGTTTAAAGTAGTATTTTTGGATGTACTATTTTAATAAGTAATTTTAACATTTTTCTTATAATATTAATCTAATTTTCAGAGTCCTATGCAATACGACTGTGATATAATGTCAAAATTATAAACTTTTTCGATTTAAGAATAATTATTTCTTCAACGAAAGTCAAAAAAGTTACGTTGAGCTAGCTTTAAAAACTGTTAACTGAAATAACATGAAAAATCTTCCCCCCAAATCGTATCTCGTACCGTAGGTTCTTTATAGAGATTCGTTTTTAAATCTTCCCGAATCTCCAGCAAGTCGCAGTAGACGGTAGATTATGCCACAATATCGCTATAGCGCGTAGGGGGTAAAATAAATAACGTAAGCCCTTCATACTTACGTATGCAAAGTACGTTTCGGCTTCATCCCGACCGACCCCGGCACCCGATCGGCGTTCTATCTCCTTCAGCTGTCTCTTTGTCAATCCATATTATTTTCTTTGCCCGAGCGTGCGGTGGAAAAGAAAACATATGCGCCGGTTGCGGTTCGGAATCGAGAAAATCCCAAACCCGGCGAAAGCGTACAGCTTTTCAGACAAATATCCGCTCGATATGTATTATTTTCGATTTTTTCTTTCTCTCTCTCTATCTCTCTCGCTCTGCTAGCACCTGGTTTGCAATCCAGAACTTACCCACATATGCGGGAGTGTGTGTGCCAGTTCCCAAGAAAATTATGCAAATTCCGCACTCCGCTCCGGTGTATTTAATAAACAAAACCTACGGCTGGGAGGGACGACGAGACTCGTCTAAGCCTCCCTTTGATCCGGTTCTTGCGGGCGTGCGGCTCACTCAGGCCGGCGTTACGGATCGGTGCTGGTTCGCATAGCGTGAAGCGAAGTAGTACGACTGACCTCAATTCGGTTGCCGATACGTTGCCAAGTTGCCGCATCGCTGGGAAAGTTGTCGGCCGTCTGGTCCAGAGAGTCCAGGAAATCATTTATCAGCACAAATCGGTCCGCTTGGATCGTTCGGCTTCGGTTTTGTCCGGGGCTGCCGGGGACTGCTTTGCATGTAACACATTCTTCCCATCTTAGCAACGGCGTGCACCCCGGGAAGAGATAAATACAGTGGGGGAGTGCCTGTGAAACAAATGTATCACGTACCGGGGTTCTAGTTTTGGATGGAATTTGGAGCATTCCTCTCCTCCCGCAAGCGGTGTGTTCCGGGAGTGTTTGGGCGAAGAGGCATGCCACATTTTTCACATGCCACAACAACAGACAGATTCTTCGTACTGCGGAAGGTATGTTGCATAACGCCCCAAACCTCACACCTCAGCCTCAGCCTCCCACCCACTGGGCACAGCTCACAAACAGACGAATCCAGGCTAACATTTCGGGCCGGTCGAACGGAGGCTCCACAAGGTAAATGATGATAAACATCGTTTTCGGACCGCAATCTCGGCACGGTAACTTGATCGGCCAGAGGACAAGCTTGGTGCGGATCGACCCCACCACCGTTCCGTTCCCCATTCCCGCTGGAGAAGAACGCCACAGTAGCCTAGAACCACGTAAAGGAGCGCCCGACTTCGTACGCTCGTCGTTCACAATGTAACCTAGCGCCAAGCGATGTAATGCTTTTGATAGATTTTGATTATGTTCTTCCCGGCTGGGCCCACGACGAGAGTAGGCGAACGACGAGGCGAGAGACATACATTCGGATTTGGAGCCAGTTGCCGGAGATATGTGGATATGTAATAGCGTGTAACCGCTACCGTCACCGGCGTTATTGTTGGGAGTTCTATTTTGCACAATACATTCCAATATCAATCATCCTTCACTTCGCGGTCAAGTGTGGGAGGGGGAGATGGGTGAGTCCTGGGGGGGGGGGGGGGGGCGAACAACACATGATACAGCTTAAGCATGTGGAGTCTACTTTTCGTTATAGGTTGCCGCATTCCGTGTCCACGTGGGGGAGCCATGTTTTGGAATGTATTGTATTGTGCGCTCCTTCTTGACTCGATCTCGCAAACGGCAAACGGCGCACGAAGATTGCAGGCGTGTGTGTGTTTATGCCGACGAACCGACAATTGAAACCGTTCCGTTCCCTCGCCAACATTGCCTGTAAGGTCCAGAAAGGCCCTTTTACACACACACACCCGGCCCATCAACGACATCATCATCAACCCATTTCGAACCGAACGCAGAACCCTGCCCGTGAGAGAGTGTGGCTGGAAGATTTATTTGTTTGTCATATGGAACACAATATCTGTCAGGGATGTGAAACGAATCGGTTTTTCCGGTTGCGTATCCGGGCCCGAACCGGGGGCTGTCTGTGGTTAATCGGCCCGTGGGAGGTACGGTTGGCGTTGGGCTTGTGCCAAACGACCTCCCTTCCTCCTCCTCCTCATCCTCCTTCCCTCATCCCAATTGGACAAACCCTGTCGGCAATTACTGTCCGCAGCGTAACATTTATCCGACATGATCACATTTCGATTGTGTCGATGTGTTTGTATGTGTGTGTGTGTGTGTGCATCGCAGAACGGAAGTTTTTACATAATGCAACCCCTCCCTCCTCCCCCTCCTCTCCGACAACCCCTTTCAGAGGAGCCCCATTCATCAGCCGGCGGTTGGGGGGAGAGCTTAATTTTTTGGAACCAGTTTGAGTTATGGGTCAAATAAGGCATTAGGTGGACACAAATTAAATGCAAGAATTATGGTGCTGTAATAGAGGGCCCACGCTTCTACCATCACCCAACTCGCGGTGGAGAATGGACACCATTTTGCAGGTGATGTAATCTTGATGCGAACTCGTTTCACGCGCAGTTTTGTCGGATGTGGTGAGTAAGGGAGGATTTCGTTGGGACAAAATTAACGATGCACCGGTTGAATTATAGCCGGTCTTTGGGTTTTAATTGAAGACCATTTAAAAATTAATAAAGTGCGCCATTAACCATGCGCTAGTGGGTGTCACATAGGTTTTTTTTTTTATTTTACGGTGAAAATTAGAACAGGTAGTCAGAAACAGTTAAAAACTTTTCGAGGCGTGAATAAAAAAAACCAATTTAAAGTTTTGTTCTATTTTTCAACTATTTTAAAATTTGAACTAAAAATACTTTAAAAACTAGGAATAATATTTAAAAAAAAAACAAAAGTACGTAAATGGCTTATACATAAACCCTGACCCTGAAATTCGTTAAAATGAAATTCTTATGCAAAACATATCTTAAAGATAAAAAGGATTTGACAGGAATGTTTTTAATAGTGCAATATAATCTTTAAATCTACTAAAAACCCAGATTATTCCAGTTATTTAATTAAGTATGCAAATATTGCTTTTAAAAACTCATCTCGCTCTACTCACAGATTGTATTTAATTTTAATTTCATACTTTTATGTACATTCTGTTTCTTACATTAAACTATTATTGTAGCCCATGTTTTTCAAACTACTGTGAAAAATGGAACTAATTTTACATATCTCTGAAAATATTGCGATTGTTCAACGGCTAAAGGAATGCGTTGAAATTCCACTTGTTCCTTCGTTGGTGATTAAAAGTTCATTCGTTTAATTGAAAAAAAAATACCTTCAACTGTCAATCGCAGAAGCCCGGTCGCAAATATCGTGTTGTATTGGGAAATAAAACCCGGTTCCCTTTTTTGCGCCCTCCAACCATCCGCTCCGATGCCAGACATTCAGCATAAAAATGCATCGCTTGATTGCGCCAAAATTGGTCCGCACATGAAGCGCATGATAAATTATGGCCTTATTATTATTACTCCACACGCTGGCCACCGGGTGGAGTAACAAAAACCCGGGCGCCTGGAATTAAAATCCCTATAAACAAACCGGTGCCGCGACACGTAAAACGAGCGCTGCAATTAACTTCTTTCGCGCCTCCGGGCGAATCGTGGACGCAAACATGGGAGCAATCATGGAAAAAAGGAAAATAAATAAACGGAAGGTGCCGGAAGGGTTGGGAAAGATACAAAAAAATAAAAACTCCAACCGTTCGAATTAACCAAAAAGCGCCTGAATCGCAGACCCTTGACGCGTCGTGCATTAAAAATGGATCAAATAATTTCCATAACTTCATGCGGATAAGGGGCACCCGGGCATTTCTCATTTACACTTTATGTCGATCGTGGCCTGCGAGAAACACACTCACACACCCTCAAACACCCACAGCTGCCAGCTGCGATCGTTCGAAAACAAATCATCACATACGGCTCCGGGAGAAAATACCAAAACCATGACCCAAGCAAAAATAAGCGATCAAGAAAATGCGGAAAAAATTGGGTTGGTAAAATAAATTGGATGGTGGTACCTGGAATGCCATTTTTATTATTTTTTTTTGTTGTACTCTCCTTTCAACCCCACCCAGCACGGTGGGCCACAAATGAACTTTTGCAACCCGCAGAAGTGACCAGCCGATGGGAAAATTGTTGAAATAATCAAAAGCCGACACGGTCCTTATCCGAAAGGGAAAGAGATGGGAGATAAACACACAAACACATATTCGGCCAAGTAAAGCAAACTCCCGTTGGTGGGATGCGGGGTTCGGAAGGATCCTCCCGAGCTGGGAAGTGGTCTGAATATAAAACATATCCAGGCAGAGCGCAGCGACAGCGGCATATTTTGTGTACATGGCCGATAATTAAATTATAATGCAATGCCTGACACAGGGCCCAGGGAGTGAGAATGCTCGGAATTGAAATCGGGAACGTGGCCCTGCATCTCGATCTGTATCGGGTGGAAGGCATGGGCGGTGTATGTGCCCTTAATTTGTTTATGTGTATATGCTTGCGAGCAAACATACCGCCACGGACGGTTCATCTTCCTGCTCCGGAAAGGGCGGCACGACACGGCACGTAGATTGCAGTCCATAAATATTTGCAGTTCGGTTTGCGGTGGCCGGTTTGGTGCTGCACGCGGCCACAAAGGACGAAGGACGCCTCGATTCGGTTCGGTTCGGTTTGGTCGGCAACGGCTGGTAATACGGCACGAGGACGGTCGCAGCATTTTAAGTTAAGTCATTAATGAAATATTTATCCCACTGCAGGAAAGGATCGTTTTCGCGGTGGGATGGTGAGGAGAAGGGGGGGGGGGGAGGTGTGTGAACAGGGAGGGACGGAATATGATTAGACTACGAGAAAGCGCAGGTGGGCGGACGCCGATGCCTGTGGACACATATAATTATCGGCTTCAGGGGGACAGAAAGAGAGCGAGTAGGTAGGAGACATACGTGTCCCTTGTTGCGAGTTTCCAGCGAGCACACCAAATGAAGCGTGTATGCGATGGCACGTCCACACAATGGCCACTTTTTTCCCGCCCGCAACAGATGGACGAAGGAGAAGGAACGGGACAAACGATGTGCGGAGTGAAATCGAAGTCACGACTAAGGATTACCTCCTCCGGCGCACACACACTCGTCGGGTACTTATTATATCAATTTAACAACTGAACAAGACTCTAAACATTATTTAGATTTTGCCTTCATTTTCACCACTCAACCAACGCCATGTGTGCGAGCCGTACACTCCCATGCATAATCGAGAATTGGACAGATCGGTCGTATAAACAGCGGCGACAGGGCAGGGGAACCGCAAACGAAGACGATGTATGCTGCATTCGAAAGCAGCAGCCGCATGCTGAAGTTTGCCACCGGCAACAGCATAAAGCCATTCGGATCCACTAACAGGGCGCACAGCCTCCCCGGAGGGTGGAGTGGAGCGAGAGCTGCGAATGATAAAATTATGCAAATTCGATGCGGTTGTAAAAGCAACAGCATATCTATCGGTTTCGGCCTTCGGTGGGTGTGAGTGTGTGTGTTTGAGGGTATGTGTCGTCGCTTCGTTCGCTTTGCTGCAGATTTCTCGTCCTCGTCATCGGCAAATACAATTGAATTCAATCGGCACAGTTTGTCCGGTAATGGGGCACTCGAATCGATCGAGCACAGAGAACGGTGCGGGACGGTCCTCCATCTTTATTGCGATGGCCCTGTCGAGAGGAAATAGAGAATAACGAACGCGTTTAGTCGCAACGTTCACAGGCCAGCGTTCGAGCCGTGTACGACCATAAGAGTATGGGTGGAAAATGAGATAGTGCCACCGTAGAAATAGGTAAGTGGGTGGGTGGGGAGAGAAAATAATAAACCCAAATTTTATGATCTTTTTTTACCCACACGAGAACCTTCGCCCGGGTCTACTTCAACACTAAGTGGGAATACCGGATATAAGTTTACGCATATTGAGGTTTTCGATTCAATTCGCAGGATAGTTGTAAATTTGGGGTTTTGGTTTAGAACTTTTACCGTTCACCTAAGTTGGCAGGATTGGGCATATTTCTCATAAAATTCAAGCACTTTCTGAAATTTCAAGACAACAGTTTTTTAATTCGGAAGAAAATTCATTACATGCTAAACCCCTGAGCTGCCAATCACCAATTTTTGAATTTTTTATTGAAGCTTGCAACACATGCTTTTTGTTTTATTTGCGAAATGCGAGACAAAAATTCTTTTTAGCTAGTGAAAAAAGATGGCATAATTATTCATTTTTAGGTAGTTTGTTATAGATTAATGGAGTGGTTTCATTTTATGGTAATTAACTGGCACTTTAGGAATTAATTTATTATTTATTGAGTAAATTGGGCAACAATATTGTGAGAAACATTTAAAAGATAGGAAAAAACTTACCTTAAAATAAAAATTCAAGAAATAGCACTTCTCTGGTAAGAAATGTCTACCATAAATTTCAAAAATAGTTTTTAAGGTGTCAAATGACCCTTAAAATAAGTAAAGTAAAATTTCTGCATCAGTTAGTATCGAGAAACAAAGTTTTCATTCGATCGGTTGCATTAGAGACCCGAAATCGAAGCCGGATGGAAGGGTAGAATGAATGAACGAAGACCCTTGCTGGAAAAGCTCCGTTTGCCACACACGACGTTTTTCACACGATCACGATGAACCGAAAACGGTGGAGTGGGCGAAAAAAATGAAGACCGAAATGTTTCAACAAACGATTCGAAAGACCCCCATTCCCAAGTCGTCCCAGGCAGGACATCTGTCCGAGTCCGGGGTTTCGAAAAACACGACCACGAATGGAGACGGAGATTCCCCTAAATGGGCATCCGTTGTGGTAAATTGGCCAACAGACAACCATTTATATCCATTTCGTTCCTCAGTGGTGCTCTTCGTGCGATGGTGATGTTTGGGATGGGGGAACGAGGGAAAAAACATTCCCAATTATAATCACAACGATACGTCTTGCGGGCGGAGGATGCGGGTAGACTGCGGAATACGTCGAACTACACAGCTGGCCGAAGAGTGCAACAGCAGCAGCTCCAATGACGTTGTTTTTAACGACTGCACCCCGTGACAAGCGCTTTCTGAGTGAGTGAGTCGACGACGTAGACGATGGACCGGTGATGTGTTTCGGGGCCGTGATGAAGATGCCAATCTCTCCCTGTTGTCCGTCCGGGAGAAGGTGTGCGTGGCGGTGTGGCGAGGTTGAAAGGAGGATTACGTTAAACGTTTATGTTGCCTTCGAGAGCGTGCATTCGGTTCGTGCGGGAAAAAGGTATCGCTTGCCGAGGATTAAATAACATTTTCTTTTATGGTTGCGCAGCGGAAAAGCGAACCGACCGCAGACGAATGGCTCCCTGGGTGCGATTCGAGCTGGCTGGTGGGTGGGTGGCGCGAAGCGGGGAGAAAAGTTTTTGGCACTGTAAACTACCGACCGGACCGACATCAACAGCGTGCGAGTGAGTAGTTTTCGGGTTTTTGTTGCAGTTGAAGTAGTGAAAACAACCGAACCGAACCTTTTGCCCTCACGGAAACTTTACACCGTACGGTAAATTTGGCAGGCAGCGGGAGGGTTGGGCAAATACGTCTGAAAATTCGTCTAACGACTTGCGTTAAACGTTCACCGTTCTGCCGCTGCAAGATCGATGGATTTCACTCCTGTCCCGGGCGGAAGCTGCGAGTGCCCTGTTTTAGGAAAACCCGATTTTCATCAGTTCAAGGAACGTCGGCATTGGGTGGGGCGGCTAGATTTCAACCATTCCGACGTAAATGGCAGGCATGTGGAGGGAGCGAGCGAGCGAGCGGCCGGCCAGGAGAAGGATAATGTTGACGACTAACAACTAATCAGCTTGTTTCCCATCGTTTGCCTCCATTTGGGTAAACATTTTGTATCAGCTCAGGCACCATCCGGTCACATATGCTCTTTAGATGTGAAGGATCCTTTTGCGTGTTTGGAGTCTACGGGTGTTTATCCTTGATTTTCTTCATCGTTTGTAATTTTCTGTTCTCGGCCATCGCACCGGCTGCTGTCCGGTCGCATCCGGTCGGTGGGTTTGCTGTAGCAAAAAGCACTCACGAAGAGGATGCTCCTGCACACAAGCCGGCTCGAGTGGAAGTTAAATTAAAAATAGAACGAATGTAGAGAAAAAAAATCGAAACCGGAGGCAAGTATAACAAAACAGTGGCAGCAGTAGCGTTGACAAGAAACAGACAAGTCGAATGAAAACGGCATCAGCGTCCAGTGGGAAGTAAGGGCCGCTTTGGGTCATCTTTCCCCGTGCCTTTTGAGGTTGTTTTGTGATCCTTCCTCTCCGCAACCTCCACGCAAACGGATGCGTTCCGGTGGCATAAGTAGCGACCGGATCTGGTTCTTCTCCTGTTGGTCCCTTTGGTCTGTTCAGTACCAGAAAGCTTTGTACGTAAGCAAAAAAAAACATAGCACACCCACACACACTGTCACAACGAACCGGACGGCCGGTCATCCGGTCGTGTGCAGAGAAAATGTGGACAACGGTCGTGCTTCCAGACCATATCATGAAGTTCATACTTCATAAACGGGCACGGTACAGTTTCCTGCAGGATATGAGAATGGATGTGGCGTCGTTCACATGCTCGCAAAACCCGATGCCGAACGTTGTAGGATCCCTCGCGACACCCGCAGCTTTTCTGGGACTGGAGCGATGGTCATGAAAAACACAGAAGGAGAACAAAAAAAACAGGGAGCTTGAAAAAGGATTTCTCGTAGCGTGCTGCTTCATACTTGTCCGGATGAAACGCGTAATGGTGTAACTGTGTTGTTTCAGCTCGAGCGTCGTCTGTCGGTGGCGTCCTTCGGGACCGTATCCTGTGACGCAACAACACGCTGTTCAGTAGCTCGGTCCGTCGGCCACACACCGAACACATTACCATCTCCAAGCGCAACCACGTCAAAATTGGCTCTTCGAACCGGACGGAGACGGGGTTTTTTTTTGCTTCTTGCGTTCTGCAGGACGACGACGAGCTTCTGGTGACAATGCGCGTAGCGCAATGCATGCTTTAGGGGCAACTTTTATGCAAAATTATATTCCACTCGTCCGCTTGCGTCACTTTTCTTTCGCTACCGCATAACTTCCCCCGCCATGCTCCACTCTAATGGGTGGGTTGGGCCGTTTGGTGTTCGCAAATGGGAACGATTTGGAGCGCACACTTCACACAAAACCGGAAGTGTCATCGTGTTCTACACCTCGGTATGATTCCACTCCCCTTGCTGTGTCGATCAAACGGACGGTGCCGAGTGTCGAGTTCTTGTCGTCAGCATCATCAATCATGTGTTTTTTCTGTTTTTGCGTCCCTCGACTGCGTCGCCCCGATTTGATTCGATCCGGACAGAAACAAACCTCGTAAGAGGCGATTCTACACCTAGCCGAACACGGTGAAGCTTTCGATTTCATTCGATTTCGAGACATGCACATCCGTAACAGGCACATCCATCACCGGACACGGGTTTTTGCTAACGACGGTGCGCTTGCCTTGCCTTGTTTTTCGGTTGGCTCAAATTGTTCGTTTGTACTCGGGCGCTGCAAAAGTTCCGTGAATCGCTCCACAGTTAAATGACAACCTTCGCTTGGTCTCCATGGTCTCCGTGCGATGGATAGTACCATGGTGACTATTTCTGAATCACCGCCAGTATCGAAACGGAGCAGCGGATTGATCCATCCAGCGCCGTTCGCCGCACGTAGACGCCGCGGTAGACTTTCCGGGAATTCCGGGTGATGCGGATGAAATTCAACACCGTTTGCGAAAACTCGACTCCAGCAGCTAGGCAACCTGCTCGTTTCGATATTTTCCCCGCTCGCGATTAAATTCGATTAGGGTAAGTGCACCAATTATGGACGAGTTTGTACAGCGTTTTCACGAAAAAA